>CABHPH010153081.1:1605-37132 GCA_902168325.1 Peromyscus nudipes | reverse complement strand
GGGGGTTTCTTATCCTTAAGAGGGTAAAGAGAGGAAGCGGAAAACGGTCTTAACATCCAGAAAAGTGTTGTGAGCCCGGGTGAGCATATCTCTTCAGTTATCTAAAGTCAAATTTAAGGGGGTAGTTAGTTGGTGCCCCATATGGAGAGACAGAGAGGTAGAGGCAAAAGACAGACTCCAAAAACACACAAAGACACAGACAGACATAATTCGCGTGGTGGTGATTTGGCTAAAAAACCTGAAAGTACAGATTCAGATGGGAGGGGCCACGGACTGCATGCAGCCTCACTCTCCACCGGGAAGGAGAGACGGTATGTCTGCCTCCTTCCTCCAGACCACTTGGAGAAAACCTCCAGAGGGGGACCTGGGGACTTCTGGGCACGTCTGCCCCAACACACAGGTCCCGGATCTGCCCACGCACCTCATGCAGGCACAGAATACAGATGCCAAATCACCCAGACACAAGACAAGGACATAACAACATAAAACATAGATCGAGCTCGTTTTAAAATATCTCTAATCACACCATAAAAACAAAAAAAGGCGTCAGGGACATTTTCCCCGTTTCTGAGCATAATATTAATATCTTTTTCTACTTTATTCCAAGTCAGAGGGTGAATGCCCGGACCATTGATAACCAGCCAGGGACATTTTTCCTCCATAAAACAAAAAAAAATTTTAACAAATCTTTCTTTTTAACTCTTACTCCTTTCTCCCTTAAATTAAATTATTTTTTATCTCTCTGATGAAGAGATCCTCCTTTGACCTTTCCCATGATTGATAGACGACAAGTCTACCTCACGTACCCGAGTCGCACGAGTGATGCTGTCCGGGTGCCGCTACCAGAATATGTGTTCGGCCGGGCCTTCTCTTCGTCTGTCGTCTGATGAATCAGTGTGTCTCGAGCCCCACGTTGGGCGCCACTTGACCCGTCCAGCAGGTCCAGTTATTCGTGGGTCTCAAGCTCTGAATCACCTGAGGGAATCATGGGGAGAGAAAGGAAGAGAGCCAGGCGCATATAATAATTGACAAGAGTCAGTCTGAGTCGCGTCAAGGCTCCGTTTATTGAAATGAGTGCTGCAGTTTTTATATGCTGAGGCTTCAGGCAGGGAGGGGGGCAGGGAAAGCAAGGAGAATGGAAGGTTATCAGAAGTCAGAGTGGTCGGGCGAGGTCTCTTTGGCCCCAGGCTCTTGCAGCTGGCTGATTAGCATCTGTTTGCAAGAAGAATGGGAACTCCTAAGGGAAGGTTAGGGTGAGGTCCCTTTGGTGCTAGACCCCTGTTGTTACTGAATGAGGCCTTTCTATGGTTAGGCCAAGGTCGTCTTGTTTTGCAAGACTCCAAGCAGGAAATTCCAAACATACTTGGATCAAACAGTCTAGGTGGGTCAAATAGTCTAGGTGGGTCTCCAACAGTGGTTCACATCAATACTGCCCTTACAGAGGACCTGAGTTCGCTTGCCAGCACCCACATTAGTGGGCTCAGAATCGATTGGAATCCCAGCTCCGGGGGATCTGACACCCTCTTCTGGACCCCTCCAGCTCCGGCATCTACGAATGCTCACATATACATGCAAACATAAACGCATGCTTTAAAAATAAAAAATAAAACTCATTTTTAAAAGCCTGCCTACATTCTGCCAACGTGCCATATAAAGAGGAGCACACGGGTATGCACCAACTCATGGGGATACAGAGTGTAATTTTTTTTCTTATTAATTTTGTCTGTTGTCAGTTCATCACAGTGACTTTTCAGAAGGGAAAAAGGAAGCTGTCCCTTTGCCTTTACAGCAGAATAAGTCTGTCTAATATCAGGTGATCACTAGAACACATACAAAAAATAAAATAATGAGTATAAAAGTTGGTTTAAAAAGGTGAAGTGCAAATGTGAATTTAACAAGAAGTTGTAGAATTTCAACACTGTACACAAACTCCTTTGTTACAAATAAATATTTATGCTTCTTTAAAAAAACACATACAAAAATTAAGGTAAATTGCCATTTAAAGACTGAAAAATGCCCAAGAGGATTTTGGTTCTCAACCTACAACATTCTGTTTCTCCAGAATCATGATGCTCTGGGCCACCAAGGATAATAATCTGCAGGCTTCTTAACACAAATGTAGCTTCTCCAGAGAACCTTAGATCATAGCAGAATCCCAAGATACTTACTTTATATTTTAGACTTAATTTCATTATTTTTAATTATGTGTATGTATGTGGGTATGTGCACTTGAGTACAAAGTCTGTGAATTCAGATCCCCTGAAGCTGGAGCTACAGACAGTTGTGAGCCATCTGATGTGGGTATTAGGAGTCAAATTAGGTTCCTCTGGAAGAGCAGCATGTGCTCGTAACTGCTGAGCCATCTCTCCAGCCCCGAAGTACCTATCTTCAGTGACAAATATAACTTCCAAATGGAGAAGGCATTAATACTGTCTTGTCAGAGTATGCTGGGCATTGAAAAAAAAAATACATTTGTATGAGTATAAAATCAGAAATTAACCACAGAGTGAATGTGGAATTAGAACAAGAGACATAGATCGTTTTAAAAGATACACCCGTGTATCTATCTATCAAAGGCACAGGCATTATCTGAATTTTACAGGCCCCTGCAGAGGGGTGTGTCCTTTATGCTGCTCAGCTATGATAGCATAGCACCCATGTTAGACCTGAGGACGACAAAAATGTCTGCATCCTACCCCAGAGCCGGGTGGGTTCTATGTCTGAACAGTTTTTTCCCACTAAGGCAATTAGCAGTTACTTGTCAAACACTTCAACCTGCTCTCACATTAGCTACCTGTTTTTTTACTCGGGTTCTGGTGATCTGGACTCAGGTCCTCTGTTTGTGTGCCAGGCACTTTACCCTGGGAGCCATCTCCCGCACCTTTATTTCTTTATTTTTTACATTTATTTATTTTATGTGCATGAGTGTTTTGTCTTCGTGTGTGTGTGTGTGTGTGTGTGTGTGTGTGTGTGTGTGTGTGTGTACCACATGCATGCCTGGTGCTTGCAGAGGTCAGGAGCCATCAGATGCCCTGGAACTAGAGTTACACATGGCTTTGAGCCATCCTGTGGGTGTTGGGGATCAAACCTGGGTTCTCTGCAAGGGAAACAAGTGCTCTTAACCACGAAGCCACCTCTCCAGACCCCTCTTTTTGTTATAATAATTCCACTACACAGAAAGGAGAGGAACGTACAATGAGAAACCAGGTGCAATCACCCAGCTTCTGCAGTTATCAACATATTGCTCATTGTTGCCTTATTTACTTACTTTTTACAAATCTGATTTTTAAAATTTAGTGTGTGTATGTCTGTGTCTGTCTGTCTGTCTGTCTGTCTGTCTATGTGTGCATATACATTCACACCATACATACACTGGTATGGAGGTCAGAGGACGACTTCACAGAGTCAGTTCTCTCTTTCCATCTTTCCATGGGTTCAGGCTTGCACAGCAGCCGCCTTCACCCTCCAGCCATCTTGCCTGCCCTGCACATCGTGTTTTAAATATTTAAATTACTTACTAATAGTTAAATGTCAGGAAATTTTAAAGGAATTTCATATTTAAGAAAACATACATAATTGGCCAAAGGAATGAGATTGAGCAACTGTTGAGCACTCAGCCGTAGATGGGACATCGGTATCATCCCCTCCAAGGTTCAGGGAGCATCATAACAGGGCAGTAGAATGTAAGAGGAAGAGTGTTGTGAAACACTGTCCCCTGGTAATAACACACAGCCATGGCACTCACATGGCTGTGATTACCCACAGAAGGCCTGTACAAGATGGCAGCCCATTGACATTCCATCCCAGAGTGAAGGGATTCCACAGACCCAGTCCATACCTGCTGTAGTCAGTTAAGGGTTGAATGTGGAGGGAGGGACATTTTCTCCAGTGGTGTAGCAACTGAAAGGTGCCCATACTGCTGTAGATAACCTATCACCCATGCTCAGGCAAACAACCCTAAGGAAGTCAACTGGGCGATTGAAAAAAAAAAAAGACATGAAACTAGAAAGATGATTACCAGGGAAGAAAAAGGATGAAAGCAACAAAGGAGAGTAATGGGAAGAGAATGTGATTAAAAACACAGGCTTCTTTCTAAAATAGAAAGTGGCGACGGTGTCATGGGCCTATGAGGATGCTGGACTAAAGTCTATCAAATTGTGCAAACAGGAAAATTGTATACTATGTGAATTATTTGTCAATAAAGATTTTATAAAACATAAAAAAAAAAATACAGGCCTCTAATCCCGGCACTTGAGAGGCAGAGGCAGGTGGATCTCTGAGTTCGAGGACAGTCTGGTCTACAGAGTGAGATCCAGGACAGCCAGTGCTACACAGAGAAACCCTGTCTTGAGAAACAAAAACAACAACAACAACAACAAAAAAAAAACCAGAAGAAATTATATACATGTGTGACAATAATGAACTACATAATGTATACTTGATATATGCTAAAAACATTTAAAGGGCTGGAGAGATGGCTCAGTGGTTAAGAGCACTGGCTGTTCTTCCAGAGGCCCCAGGTTCAATTCCCAGCAGCCACATGATGGCTCACAACCATCTGTAATGAGATCTGGTGCCTTCTCTGGCCTGCAAGCATACATGCAAACAGAACACTGTATATGTAATAAATAAATAAATCATAAAAAAAAATTAAAAAAGAAAACACCAAACAGACAGTAGTATCAGGACATAATATCATGAATGTAATAAATCAATACAATTAATGTAATTAATGAATATCATAAATATAGTTATTGAATTAATACTGCGAATGTAATCAATGAATACCACAAATGTAGTTAATATCATGAGTGTAATTAATGCATATCATGAGTGTAATTAAAAAAATAAATAAAAGAAAAAAGAAAACACAGAACAATAGAACAATGAACAGTACTCAATCCATGTTCCCACGTGGCACTTATTGGTGAAGCTAAGAAACTTCCAGCAGCTCAGCTAATGCACAAGCTGACTACTCTCTAAGCTCTCCCTTTGCTCCCTTCCATGGAAGATCCAGAGTCATGGATCCTGTTATCAGGGATCTGGGCCACATGTTCACAAAAGAACTGAAAGTAAGGGCTCACACAGATTCTCTAAAGAGCAAGTTAATTTGATTCAGAGCACAGGGATAGGGCAGATTATGGAGGGTGTGCCATCAAGAACAACAGTGGTTGTTGTTAGTTCTTAGTCATGGTTTCTACTGTGACGAAACACTATGACCAAAAAGCAAGTTGGGGAGGAAAGGGTTTATTTGGCTTACATGTTCACATTGCTATTCATCACTAAAGGAAGTCAGGACAAGAACTCAAGCAGACCAGGAACCTGGAGGCAGAAGCTAAGTGCAGAGGCCATGGAGGGGTGCTGCTTACTAGCTTGCTCCCCATGGCTTGCTCAGTCAGCTTTCTTATAGAACCCAGGACCACCAGCCCAGGGATAGAACCACCCACAATAGTCTGGGCTCTCCTTCATCAATCACTAATTAAGAAAATGCCCTATAGGCTTGCCTGCAACATGATTTTTTTTTTTAATTTATTTACTTTTATTTTATGTGCATTGGTGTTTTGCCTGCAGGTCAGATCTTTGAGTTACAGACAATTGCGAGCCACCATGTGGGTGCTGGGATTTGAACCCGGATCCTTTGGGAAAGCAGTCAGTGCCCTTAACCACTGAGCCATCTTTCCAGCCCTACGACATGATCGTATGGAGGTGTTTTCTCAATTGAGGCCTGTCCCTGAACTTGGGGTGACATTTTCTTAGCCAAGCTGGACGCTAGGAAGTCCCCGTGCTCCTCCGGTCTCTGCCCCTCTCCGAGATGGCATTACAGTCGTTTGTGGGATGCCCAGTCCTGGCATCTGAACTCAGGTCCTCATGATTGCATAGCCACTGCTCACAAAGCTAAGCACACAGTGGGAAACAGGTCATGTGTGATAGAGCTATTCTATGTTTTGTTTTTTTGTTTTGTTTTGTTTTGTTTTTCGAGACAGGGTTTCTCTGTGTAGCTTTGCGCTTTTCCTGGAACTCACTTGGTAGTCCAGGCTGGCCTCGAACTCACAGAGATCCGCCTGGCTCTGCCTCCTGAGTGCTGGGATTAAAGGCGTGTGCCACCACTGCCCGGCTGTTCTATGTTTTGATGCTGCCTTTTCTCTTTAGAATAAAGATGGTAGGGCCGTCTGCTCCTTGGAAGCCACAGATAAATGCATCCCATACAGCACTGAGCCAGAGAGCAATATATTTAAGACACAGCAGGGAGCCAGGAATAACTTTAAATGACAGCACAAGGAAGCAGCCAAATGGGTCTCATAAGACACACGGGTGTCTCTTTTAATTGTTACAACAAAGGTGGGTAAACTTTGGGTCACTAAAAAATATCAGTCTTAAAACTAAATCCCAGATCTCAAACATAAAGATCTCTTTCCCCTTGGGGGAAAAAGCTCTAGAAGCACCCTAGATATTATCACACCACTTGCATTCAAGGTTGAGTTCAAAGGAAGGTCTTAGGGTCCCCAAGAGCCTCCTTGGGTCTCCAGGAAGGTCACTGTTCCTCAAGGTCAGGCCAGACTTTGGAATTCTCACTTTAGGCTGGCTAGTGATCCTCCCCATTAGATAATAAACTAACTCCTCATTAGCATGCTACAGGGACCGTATTTTGACACTGGAGATGCTGAAGCTGTCCTTTGCAGGTTGGGACCTGTCAACACTTTAGATAGACAGACAGACAGACAGAAAATAGATAGAATAGATAGATAGACAGACAGACAGACAGACAGACAGATAGAGCAAGCGAGCCAAGTGTGGTACCACACACCATTAACCCCAGTACTTTGGAGGCAAAGGCAGGCAGATCTTCTTGAGTTCCAGGCCAGCTAGGGCTACATATGTACATATGGAGACACTGTCTTTAAAAAAAAAAAAAAACAGCAGAAAGCTTACATGTGAAAGTTAAAATAGCCCCCACCTCAATGAATCAACGTATGTATACCTCCCCTTTCATATTCTGTTAACCAACATGAAATCCACAGATTTAGTTATGCTTCTGACATTTTTTTTTTTTTTTGAAGACCTGAATCTCTTAGAAGCATCATGGAATTCTTTTCTACCAACTAATGCGTTCTGGATGGAAAATGGATATGAGTTGCCTTTTCAGCGACAAATGGCTTCTTAAAGTTGAGGGCTAATAGTCACACACACCTGGATTCAAACCCTGCTCAGTTATCGACAGCTCCTGTGACCTTGGGCGTGTTACTGAACTACTGTGAAGCTTGGGACGTCCTCCGTAAGCCCCAGGCTAGAGGTGATTCCTGCCTCACGGATTCATGAGTGGAATTTTAATTATAGATGACTTACATGGCAAATTTCCTGCACACCTAGTGACTCAAAACAATTTATTTATTCACAATTCCGGGGTCCGGGCTGGTCTAGGGTGGGTGGTTCCACTCAACTTGGGGTTCCTAGGCAGCTGCAGTCATGAACAGACTCGGCTGCTATGGTTGGATGGTTCTGGCTTACTCACTGCTGGACTGGCCGGACACTGGCTGGTGCAGCCTCTCTTTCCAACTGGTTTTTCCAGTGGCCCAGCCAGACGGCTTACGAGGCAGGTTAGGGTTCCCTTGAGTGGAAGCTGCTGGGTGTTTGAGGCCTGAGCTCTGGAATTTACACATTACTATGGTATAATTTGTTGGTCGAAGGGTCATAGCTTTCTCCGACTTCCTGTTTGTCAAAATGACTGACTGCATCGGCCGGCCTTAGTGCTCACCGATGCGATGCAGCCTTGCAATATCGGCCAAGGTGGCACAGCCAAGGGGCGGGCGGTTCTGCCTCGCACTGCGCCACGATCTTTGGGCTTTCAGACTTCAAATTTTTGAGTATATATATACGTATATATATACACACATATATACATATATACACATACACACACACACACACACACACACACACACACACACACACACACAATCGGGTGATGGTGGTGCACGCCTTTAATCCCAGCACTCCGGAGGCAGAGCCAGGCGGATCTCTGTGAGTTTGAGGCCAGCCTGGTCTAGAGTGAGAGCCGGGACAGGCACCAAAACTACACAGAAAAACCCTTTCTTGAAAAAAACAAAACAAAACAACACAACAAAACAAACAAACAAACAAACAAGTCAGAGCTGTGCACTGCTTTTCACTGACTCGGGTCAGAACATCTCCCAGAACCCACACACCAGTCCTTCTGCTTCCTGTATCCTTGTCAAGTTCAAGCACACCACTTTTCTAATTATTGATAATCTGGTGTCAAATGACACGACATTCATTTAAGTTTTCGTCTGCTTACTAGTGAGGCAAAGTAGTCCTTAATTATTCCTGTCAATCATTTTGGACTTCAATTGTTTTATATTTCCAATTCTTGCCTTTTAATCCCAGCACTCTGTAGGCAGAAGCAGGCAGATTTCTGAGTTCAAAGCCAGCCTGGTCTACAGAGGGAGTTCCAGGGACAGCCAGGGCTACACAGAGAAACCCTGTCTCAAAAAACAAACAAACAAAAAAACCCCAAACAAATAAAGTGAATAAAAATAAAATTTTTCAATTAAGTGTGTCACCACTGCCCAGCTTAAGTTTTAATCTTACTGAATGGAAAATACTCATCATTTTTCATCTCATGTTTTGTATTTTTTAGTCTTTTTTAGGAAGTTTGGCCCCTGATTCAGAAAAATTGCATTCTATACTGTCCTAGACAGTATAGTCCACATTGAGACTCTTCTGCAGATGATAAAAATGCCAGGCTACAGCTTGCTTTTTCTCAATAAAACTATAAGGAGTAGCACTGTAGCTGTGTGGTCACAACATGTGTGTGTGGGTTCACGTGGGTCCGTGGAATGAAGACACAGAGGCATCTTAAGAATGAATGCAGGGGTTCCAGCATCAAAGGACTGAAGCACCATCCCTTTGCTTAGGGCAGTTTTATTTCTCTGCAGTACAGTTTAGCTAGTTAATTTCCATATGCTCAAAACAGCCTGAAAGGAGTTCCCAACAACACAATGCCAAGTGCAAATTCCTGGATTTCTCAGGTACCACGGTTTTCCGGGTTTCCTGAATTAAGTTTTGCATAGGCCTTTGTATCCTTGGGAAACTCGGAGACAAGATTCACACAGAGGGCAACAAGGGAAGCAAAAGGTGTCTGCTAAACAAAAGATGGATTAGGGCTAGGTGCTGCTCTCTGGAGCCAGGCCAGGTGCAGGAATGCCGCCACATAGCACACCTCAAATCAAAGTACTTGGGAGGCAGAGGCAGGCGGATCTCTAAGTTCAAGGTCAGCCTGGTCTACAGAGTGAGTTCCAGGATAGCCAGGGCTACATAGTAAGACCCTGCCTAAAAACAAAAATCTGTCTGCCAAATTTCTCATGCTAAGAAACAACATATTCTCCCCACATGGTTCTGTGGCGCCACCTTTAATGAAATGCCAAGTTTGTTAATATTATGACCCGCCCATTGAAATCCCGCCCCTTGACCCACCCTGACAGAAAAACCTCATTTTAAGGAAAACCCCCTCCCTTTCCTCTCTCTCTTCTGCCCTTCCCTTCTTCCCTGCCATGAGGTGCGCACACCTCTGCTTTTTCTCTTCTTTTCCTCTCTCTCCTTTGTGTCTTTCTGTGTCTTTATCTCTATATTATAATAACTCTTTCCACTCGGATGCAGCCCCTGGATTGTGAGTGAATGTCCACTGCCACTGCCACGCCTGTATTGTGTGTCTCACCCGCTGCCTGCTGCTGCATCTGCCCAGCATGCCAGCATGTTGCCCTGCACACTCCGGATACTGTGGCCAGCCAGGGTCCCCCACGTGCATACATCATAACAAAGTTCCCGTGCACTTCTGAATTCTCTTTTCTGTCGTCCTGGTCTATGTGCCTTCCACCATAAACTCTTTATCTTCATTTATTGTTTTTTTTTTTTTCAAGGTAGAGTTTCTCTGCATAGCTGGCTGTCCTGGTACTTTCTCTGTAGACCAGGTTGGCCCCAAACTCCGAGATCCGCCTGCTTCTGCCTACCGAGGACTGGGGCTAAAGGTGTGCACCACCATCCCCAGCCTCTTTTTTTGTGTAGTTTTGGTGCCTGTCCTGGATCTAGCTCTGTAGACCAGGTTGGCCTCGAACTCACAGAGATCCACCTGGCTCTGCCTCTCGAGTGCTGGGCTTAAAGGCGTGCGCCACCCAGCCTCTTTGTTATTATTGTTATTGTGACTTTGGATCAATGTGATTAGTTTTATTGTATTGCAAATTGTATTGCATTTGATTGATTCTTCTTGCATATTTTTCTGTAAAATTTCTTACAATTTATTTTCCATCTTTGCAATGAGAACAGTTTACCTTATGCACTGGGCACATAATTATTAGCAAGACTTCCTCAAGAACGGTAGTGGCAGAGATAACTATTTCTAAATATGAAGTAGGCTTTCTCTTAAAATGCTGTGTGGGAGCTGGAGAGATGGCTCAGAGCTTAAGAGCACCAGCAGGCAGCTCTTCCAGAGGTCCTGAGTTCAATTCCCAGCAACCACGTGGTGGCTCACAACCATCTATAATGAGATCTGGTGCCCTCTTCTGGCATGCAGGAATATATGCAGACAGAACAATATATACAAAATAAATAAACAAACAAATAAATAAATAAATAAATAAATCTTAACAATGTATACAAAGTAAATAAATAAATCTTTAAAAAAAGAAGAAGGCCAGGCGGTGGTGGCGCACGCCTTTAAGCCCAGCACTCGGGAGGCAGAGCCAGGCGGATCTCTGTGAGTTCGAGGCCAGCCTGGGCTACCAAGTGAGTTCCAGGAAAGGCGCAAAGCTACACAGAGAAACCCTGTCTCGAAAAACCAAAAAAAAAAAAAAAAGAAGAAGAAGAAGAAGAAGAATTCTGTTTGGAAGCCAAAACCACACTTCCCTCAAGTACCACAAAGCCCCCCTGAACCTCTGAGGTGAGAGCTGTACCCCAATTTGAGGCCATAGTGGCCCCTCTGTGGTTGGTTCACCCATTGGCTGTGAACTTCCAGCCAGGCCTGATAACCCAGCGGCAAGTGCTGCAGCCAGTGTGGCTGTGGGCTTTGTACTGGACACATACCGGGCCATGCCATGACTGGAAGTTTCTACAGAGGTAGTAATGCTGAACCCAGAAAGCCTGCGATCATTTACCGGGAGCCAGGCCAGTGCAGCAGTAACAGCATGGCGGCCCTTGCTTTTATGAGATGAAACAGTGTTTGAGTGTGCCCAAACCCAAGGTGACACTAAGCTCTATTGGGGTTTGGTAAGGTGCTCAGACATGCAGACTTGAAGAGGGATTCACCTAAACAAGAAATCCAAATTGAAGGAATGGAAAATTGTGGCTGGCAGGATGGCTCAGTGGGTAAAGAACCAATGGCCAAGTTTGATCCCTGGGGCCCACGTGAGTGGAAGGAGATGTGCTGGTTTGAATGAGGAGGGCCCCCACAGGCTCATATGTTTGAATACTTGGTCCCCAGTTGGTAGAACTGCTGGGGAAGGATTAGGAGGTGTGGCCTTGTCGGAGGAGGTGTGTCACTGGGGGTGGGTTTTGAGGTTTCCAAAGCCAACAGCATTCTCGGTTAGCTCTCTCTACCTCCTACCTGTGGACCAGGATTTGAGATCTCAGCTGTTGCAGCCACCACGCACTTTCTCTGCCATCATGGACTCTCACCCTCTGAAACTATAAACCAAGTAAACGCTTTCTTTTATAAGTTGCCTTGGCCATGGTGTTTTAACACAGCAATAGAAAAGAAACTAAGACAGAGAACCAACTCCAGGAAACTGTCCTTTGACTTCCACACACACGTGTGGCCCATGCATGCCCTCACTTACACGTACATCATGAACACACACAGTACTAATACATTTTTAAAAATGACTTTTTAAAATTTATTTATCATACATTGGGGTTTTGCCTGCATATATTGTCTATGGGAGGGTGTCAGAGTCCCTGGAACTGGAGTTATAGACAGCTGTGAACCCCCATGTGGGTGCTGGGAATTGAACACTGGGTCCTTTGGAAGAGCAGCCAGGGCTCTTAACCACTGATCCATCTCTCCAGCCCCTTAAAAAATGAATTTTAAAGCACTTTCTTTAAAGGTTTTTGTTTAGATTTTATTTCTAGTTATGTGCACGTGTGTAGGGGTGAAGTCTGTGCATGTGTGAGTACTCTGCCAGAGAAGTCCAGAAGCAGACAATCAGATCTCATATTGCTGGACTTACAGGTGGTTGTGAGTCATCTGACATGGGTACTAGGAACCAAACTCAGTCCTCGGCAAGAGCAGTGTGCACTTTTAACCACTGACTCCTCATTAAAGAAATGTTTTTTACCCAGTGAGCTAACTCACCGGCCCCAAACCCCCTTTTTAGTATTATTACTTTTTTAAATTGTAGTTCTGGGAATCAAATCTAAGGCCTTGTGTATGCTGGGTCATTGTTCTACCACTGAGTCAAGTCTTTCAAATACAAACTCTTACTCCTTATATAAAACATAGTAGTGCTTATTGGAGCCCATTTCCAACCCAAAGTCCAGACCCGTGTTTGCATATTCAAATCCATCCAAATGTTCAACAACACAAAAAAAGCTTTTATTTCTCAGTCTCTGTACACGCTCCATCAAAAGACATTGTGATTGCTAGCTTCAAGCTAATAGGCTGGGGGTAGGGCTCAGTAGTAAAACATTTGTGAAGGCCTAGGTTGGATTCCCAACACACACACACACACACACACACACATACACACACACACACACACACACACACACACACACACACCTCTCTTCAATGTACAAGATAGATAAAGCAAGTAAGATTTATAGGAAGTTACCATGAAGAACACAAACTAGAGGGTAGGGCATCCCAGGGCAGGGGTTTACATTTGTAGATCAAGTGTCTAGAGTAATATAGTAGTTTCAGGGTGGGACGTCAAACTTAGACGAATCCAGTTCGTAAGGAATGAGGCATATCCCACACTGGGCTGGAGAGTATGTTGATGTTTCTGTTTCTATGACACAGTATAAAGAGAGAGAGGGATTATTTTGAACTACTGTTTCAGAGGCTTTGGTCCATGGTGCTTGGCCCCATCTCTCTGGCCTGTGGTGACATGCCATTGCCTCCTCTCTTAAGAATTAATTCAGGGAGCCGGGCGTTGGTGGCGCACGCCTTTAATCCCAGCACTCGGGAGGCAGAGGCAGGCGGATCTCTGTGAGTTCGAGGCCAGCCTGGACTACCAAGTGAACTCCAGGAAAGGCGCAAAGCTACACAGAGAAACCCTGTCTCGAAAAACAAAAACAAAAACAAAAAAAAAAAAAAAGAATTAATTCAGGGGGCTGAAGAGATGCTCAGAGGTTAAGAGCACTGACTATTCTTCCAGAGGTCCTGAGTTCAATTCCCAGCAACCACATAGTGGCTCACACCTATCTGTAATGAGATCTGGCGCCCTCTTACATGCAGGAATACATGCAAATATAATACTGTAAACAATAAATAAATAAATAAATAAATAAATAAATAAATAAATAAATAAATAAGTCTTTAAAAGAATTAATTCAGGGCTGAGCGGTGGTGGCACATGCCTTTAATCCCAGCACTTGGGAGGCAGAGGCAGGAAGATCTCTGTGAGTTCAAGGCCAGCCTGGTCTACAGAGCGAGATCCAGGACAGGCACCAAAACTACACAGAGAAACCCTGTCTCGGAAAACAAAAAACAAAAAAACAAACAAACAAACAAAAAAGACTTAATCAAGTTTGGTGGGTCAGTCACCTGTCCCATAGGACCACCTCTCAGGAAGTCAGGTCCACCTTAAGTTAAGCTACAGAGATGGGAGCAATAGTTAGCCTTTGAATGATATAATGTACTTTTCTTTCCCAGAATTCCCACCCCCCAGGGCAATCTCGCCAAAACCACCATGAGCTTCTGCTCTGTCTGTCTGTCTGTCTGTCTGTCTTTCTAGGTCCTGGCTTGGAAAATAGCACCTTTCCCTGTTTCTTCTCTTCTGTCCTTTTTCTTCCAGATGCTCGGAGCTTAAGCGTGCTTTCCCTAACACTGTGGGTGTCTTTTTTCCTTCTCTAAGGCTTTCCTCCCCACCGTGAAGCTGCTTGTGCTCCAGGCGGCTGACCTCCATTTTTGCTTAACTCAGACGGCACGCCAATTTCTCTTTCTTATTTCCATCTCCCTCCTTTGAGCAGCTGCTGAGATTTACAGCTTATTGCCCTGGGGGTTTTCTTTTAATTTAAATTTAATTTCATTTTATGTGTATGGGTATTTGGCCTGCATGTACATCTGTGCAGCACTTGCATGCCTAGTACCCATGGAAGCCAAAGGAAGGCATTGGATCCCCTGAAACTGGAGTTACAGGCATTAGTTTCTTTCTTTTTCCTTTTTCAATTTTTTTAACTTTTTATTTTATTTGTATGAGTGTTTTGCCTGCACATATGTCTGTGTACCAGCTGCTTGCCTGGTGCCTGCATGGGCCAGAACAGATCATCAGATCCCCAGGTAGTAGAGTTATGGACAGTGTGAGCCACCATTTGGGAGCTGAGGGTTGAACCCTGGTCCTCCGAAAGAGCAGCTTCTTAACTGCTGAATCACCTTTCCTGTGAGTTGTCCTCTGATTTCACACAGACACACACAGACACAGACACACAGACACAGACACACACACACACACACACACACACACACACACACACACACACGTCCCCTCACCTTGGCACTCACCAGTGGTTTAAGAAATTAAGCTTCCCCTTAATCTCACATGAGCCTGCCTGGGTTGCTCACTGGCTCTCTGCCTAGCCTCCTCTGCTAACTTCCTTTCCTCCTCTAGCCAAGTCTGACTTCTTCAGTCCCCAAACTGGCCTTTATTGGACTGTCCCCGATGGGCAAGGAGTCCTCCCATAATCATGGGTGACTCATCTGTGGCTTTTCTCAACATTGCAGGCAGCTCTTGGTTGCCCTCTTCTGGGGTTGGGTCCCAAGCCAGCCAATCCTGTTGACTAGCCACCCCTGAGTTCCAAGGTCCCAGGTGAGGACGCTGCTGTCCTATGGGTTGTTCTTTACTTCCGTGGGATCCAAGTGGGCCTATTTTCACCCATGTCTCTATTGTTTTGTATCTCTCTGGGGTTTTGTTTGTCTGTGTTTGGAGACAGGGTCTTGGTTTGTAACAAAGACTAGACTCAAACTCCGGATCCTCAGGTCTCAGACTCCAAGGGGCTGGGATTACAGGATCACCATCATGCCAGGGTTTCTCTGTGTAGCTTTGTGCCTTTCCTGGAACTCACTTTGGAGACCAGGCTGGCCTGGAACTCACAGAGATCTGCCTGTCTCTGCCTCCTCAGTGCTGGGATTAAAGGCATGTGCCACCACTGCCCAGCGGTTTATATTTTTTTTTAATCTCATAAATGTTTTAGCTATTTTTACTTACAAGGAAGGTTTGAGATGGGGAGCAATGCTAAGTAAGTCCTTTCAGATAATAAAACTTGAAGTGGATTCAATAAAAACAGATAACAGCCAGGTGTATGCATCAGTGGACCCAGGGTATCTAAGGCTGACGTAGGAGGCTAAGGAGTTGAGGTCAGGCTTGGCTACATAGTCAATTCAAGAACAGCCTGGGAAGAGACCTTATCTTAAAAACAGAAACAAAACACAGAACACCAGCAACAGCAAAGGGACAGATAACACTTGGCACTGTCGGTGAAATTGCCGTTTCTAAAAATGTGAAGAAATTAAATGAGCTGGGTACAGTTGGGAGGCGGAGGCAGGAAGACCAGGATTTCAAGGCCTTCCTGGGCTCCTTGAGACCTTGTCCCAATCTTCCCCACCACTACCCTCAAAAACCAAAAAATAAATATGAATGCCACACGTGGGGGAGGTGATGAGGATAAAGTGTATTATTATTATTATTATTATTATTATTATTTGCCCCGTCCAGCAGGGCTTCAACGGGTTCTCGACCACCCTAGGGATGGAATGATTAGGGACAGGAGACACAAAGGAAATACACCAAGTCAAGATTTTCTGATCAAGGTGCCTTATTTTTCTCCAGGAGGGTTTATATAGTTCCTGCAGGGTGGGGGGAGCAAGAGGCTATTATCTGCATAAGGTGGGGCAAGCCAGCAGGATGTTTACAGGGTGAAAAGGTCAAGGGCTCTATTCAATGTCCTGTAGCTAGGCAGCCTGACTGTAAGATGATCTAGTTCCCTGTCTTATGGGGGTCTGTATTTTTCCACTAACTAGAGGTTCTGTCCTTGTCCCTGACAATTATTATTATTATTAGTTGTTGTTGTTTCTTGAGACAGGGTCTCTCTACATAGCCCTAGATGTCCTGGAACTTGCTATGTAAACCAGGCTGGCCTCAAACTCGTGGAGATCTACCTGCCTCTGACTTCTAGTGCTGAGATTTAGGGCATGCGCCTACATATCTGGCCTTGGCAGCATTAATAAGAGAGTAAAAGACTCAGAAGGAAGGTCAAGGGCAATCTTCTTAGAGCTTTAATAGAGTAGGCAAGCTTTGCATCCTAGCAGCCGCTTCCTTAAGCTGGCACGGAGGTCAGCCACCAGGCAGACAAGCAGCCCCGCAGGGGGAGAGCATTAGAGAAGTATTTTGTTTGTTTGTTTGTTTGTTTTGTTTTTTTCGATACAGGGTTTCTTTGTGTAGTTTCGGTGCCTTTCCTGGATCTCTGTAGACCAGGCTGGCCTTGAACTCACAGAGATCTGCCTGCCTCTGCCTCCCGAGGGCTGGGATTAAAGGCGTGCACCACTGCCACGCGGCATTGAAGTAGTTTTGAAAAAACGCCTAGAGAAAGCATACTGAGGTGTGGCCAGTATCTGAAAGAAAAAGACAGAGAGGAGGGAACGGAAAAGTTACCCCTTCCTGAGTCAGGACCTAGAAAGGTGGACAGAACCAGCAGAACCTCCTGGCGTTGAGTAGGAGTTGCACTACTGGGCAGGAATCATGAGATGGAAAAGGACATTATCTCATCACAAGGCTAATTATTGCTCCTGTGTCTTTAGCAGGGCTGAAGGTGAACAGGCATTCTACCGGGTGGTCCCTCAGTCAGGGCATTGATTGACCTATCCACCTAGACTATCTGGTCCCCAGCTTTAAGCCAGGGCTCAGTAAAACCACCAAACTGGACCTCTCCAGGGGTAAAAAGAAAGGTCTATTTTATTAGAGGTCAAACTGCCAAGGTGATGAGACGGAAACAGAGAAAAGATCAAGCTGGCAGACCATCAAATGGATTTTCTATGACAGTCAACAGGATGGAGGTCTTTGAGCTGATTCAGGTTTTTGGGGTTGACCTGGAGCTACATTCTCTTGCCCAAGGTAGCTGAACTTTGAGTTTGGATTAAGGAAGGCTCCCTGTAAACAGAAACCCACCTTAGACCTCTATTTGTCCAATAACAATCCTTCTGTTTACCCAGCCAAAGTCCTTCTGTTTAGGACTTTGTCACCAGCTCTGCCATTTCGGGGGGCCTCTTTGGACCTCGCACCAGTCTGCCAGAGATTGCAAATTCTTTCTCTCTTTTTTTTTTTTTTTTTTTTTTTGGTTTTTCGAGACAGGGTTTCTCCGTGTAGCTTTGCGCCTTTCCTGGAACTCACTCTTTAGATCAGGATGGCCACGAACTCACAGAGATCTGCCTGGCTCTGCCTCCTGAGTGCTGGAATTAAAGGCGTGTGCCACCACCACCCAGCTGAGATTGAATATTCTTGATCAGAGGAGTTCTTCCTTAGTAGGCCTTGACAGCTACTATAACACTATCTCAAAAAAGAAAGAAGCCGGGCGGTGGTGGCACACGCCTTTAATCCCAGCACTCGGGAGGCAGAGGCAGGTGGATCTCTGTGAGTTCGAGGCTAACCTGGTCTACAGAGCGAGATCCAGGACAGGCACCAAAGCTACATGAGAAACCCTGTCTCAAAAAAACAAAAAAAACAAGCCGGGCAGTAGTGGCGCACGCCTTTAATCCCAGCACTTGGGAGGCAGAGCCAGGCGGATCTCTGTGAGTTCAAGGCCAGCCTGGGCTACCAAGTGAGTTCCAGGAAAGGCGCAAAGCTACACAGAGAAAGCCTGTCTCGAAAAACCAAAAAGAAAAAAAAAAAAAAAAAGAAAAACTACAATAAAAATAGGTTGCATATAGGTTGCAATTCTTAACCATTAATAAATATCTCAAACAATTTGTCTAGGGCTTAGAGAGGTGGCTCAGCAGTTAAGAGCACTTGCTGGTCTTGTCCATATCAGGTGGCTCTGACACTCTCTTCTAGCCTCCATAGATACCCACGTGCACCTGCACACACACACACACACACACACACACAGACACACACACACACACACAATTAAAAATAAAAAATTACTAAAACCACAAGTTACATATTTTCCCAAAAGAAATTAGAATCTTTACATAGGAAGAAATCACCTCGTGCTCACAAGGTAGATGTTTGTCTTAGAAGCCCACAAGTGGTGGAATGTGTTTCTTTGTGTTAATTCCCACCATAACATCTTCACCCCAAAGCAATGATTCTTTTATTACTGATTAACAAAGTTTTAAGCAAGCCAAGTCTATTTCAGTCAGTTCCTTTGTACTGGCAGGTAGCTCTTTGTTGTTTCAGCATAGCAGATTCCTACAAAATTTTACTCAAGTAGTCAGCCAACCCGTTATTTTTCTTTACACACAATAGGGTCATTTAATTTCCTTTCACAACTTTGTCTTTTTCAGGGTGCATACTGAAATCTGTGATTAATTCTGTAAGCTACATGACCAAGGAACTCAGAGCTAACCTTGGGTGTAGAGACATAATTGCTTTCTTTGATCATCGGCCTGTTTTTCCACCGGCAGAATCCATGGGTCTATAATGCATGAGACTTCCTTGTTATTTTCCATCCTTGGCAAATCTCACATCTAGCAGAGGAAAGGTGACTTCTAGCCTATTTTTGCTTTTTTGTATCTCTTATTGGAGCAGTTGGCAGAATACCCTAAACCATTCCCTAATCATCTTTACTTGGCAAACTGTGTCTTTTTGGCTGACGCAAAGTTCAATTAAATCATAGATCTAACTAATCACCATTGCTTTTCTAAAAATCATCTTCATTCTGTTCTGCAAGTACATTGCCCAGTGAGGAGTGGGGTTTTCCCATGAAGCAGTCTCACTACACTAGGTGCACTGGGATCCTTTCACACCACGCCAAATAGGGCAGGACCACAACCGCAGCGAGCTGGAGGAAGCTCAGCAGGAGCAAGGGGGATTATGGAGATAATCCCCCTCGGGGGCGGGGCTTTGCCTCTCCTGGGTTTAGCTTTGCTGTTTGGTGAACTGAACCCTATAAGCTCCATTGCTGACTGCAGCTCCTCTGACATGGCCACTGACCCTGACTTGAAATGGGAAGGATTGCCCAAGGCAGAAGGGAACAAGAAGATGAGGAAAAAAAAAATCAACAAAAACAAATTACAATGTGAAGCTGGGCAGTGGTGGCACAGGTCTTTAATCCCAGCACACAGGAAGCAGAGGCAGGCGGATCTCTGTGAGTTCAAGACCAGCCTGGGCTACAGAGTGAGTTCCAGGACAGGCTCCAAAGCTACACGGAGAAACCCTGTCTCGAAAAACAAAAAACAAAACAAACAAACAAACAAACAAACAAAAAACTGATGTGTGGAAAACAGCCACAAAGAAACCTATTATTTTGCACTATTAAAAAGTAAAAAAAAGTAAAGGGCACTGGGTGTGGTGGCGCACACCTTTGATCCCAGCACTCAGGAGGCAGCGGCAGGTGGATCTCCGAGTTTGAGGCCAGCCTGGTCTACGAATTGAGTTCCAGGACAGCCAAGGCTACACAGAGAAACTCTGTCTAGAAAAACAAAACAGCAAAAATATAAAGGGCTAGACAGGCATAGGGGCTGCAGAGATGGCCATCCGTAAACTGCTGCACATGCGTGTACACACATCGGGTGTGTGTGTGTGTGTGTGTGTGTGTGTGTGTGTGTGTATGTGGAAACATTAAGCAAATAAATAAGTAAATAAATAAATACCATAAAAACCAGGGCTAAAGATGTTGCTCACGTGGTAGAGTGCTTGCCGAGCATGCTCAAAGTCCTGGTTTTGATCCCCAGCACTGCATAAAGCCAAATGTGGCGATGATCGTTCTGTAGCCCAGGCTAGCCTGGAACTCACAGAGATCTGCCTGGCTCTTTCTCCCAAGTGCTGGGATTAAAGGCTTGCGCTACCACCGCCAGGGTATTTGTTTTGTTTTTTGAGACAGGGTTTCTCTGTGTAGCCCTGGCTGTCCTGGAACTCACTCTGTAGACCAGGCTGGTCTTGAACTCAGAGTTCTGCCTGCCTCTGCCTCCTGTGTGCTGGGATTAAAGGTGTGTGCCACCACCTATTTCAGGCCTTTAAGCCTTGATAAAAATCTCTTTAAGGGAAAGAGATTTTTACCTATTTTTCTGCCCACCCCTACTCCCAATTTCAAGGTCATATTGCCTCCTAATGTTTCACTGGGGAGGAGGGTTTAGGTTTCTCTTCCTAAGCCTCCCATTTCAACTTCTCATTCTCTCCATCTTTAATCCACCAAGTTCTTTTGCCATCAAAGTGATTACCAATTTCACCAATTCATTTTCCACGTACGGAGGTTCAGCTGACTTTGTCCTGTGCAGCCAAGAAGGATGTGAGGTACAGGGAGATTTCCAGGGGTCTTGTTCACATTCCCTGCGCTCTGCTAAAGTGAAAGAGCTTGTGCCCAGGAAGATGGGGGGAAATTGTGGAGGAGAAATTGTTTCCTTTTCAATTACTTTCCACAAAAGCCATGCTGCTTTGAGGGGAAACATCTTTACACAGAGAACGAGTGAACTGGCTTCTTCTTTTCAGGTAGCCATGCAGCTGACACAAAAAGGGAGAAATACCAGAAGCATTGCACACACCCTCCGTTGTCTCAGGTGACCAGATCCTTTACCGAAAGCTCAAGGTCTTCCTGGATTCCCTTTGGATGTCACAGAAAAAGGGAAACATTGCATGGTTTCAGTCACCTTCGCACAGAGGCTCTGTGCTCACAGGCCCTCCAGGTAACGAGGGTAACCACTGAAACTCAACACAAACAGCAAAGCCCTGAGCAGATTTTGTTTGCCTGGAGCACTGTGAAGTCCAGAGGTCACTGCTTCAGGAGGGACTCCAACCAGGTGTTCAAAAGATGTTAAGGTTCTGATTGTGTCTGAGAATTGCACAATGGGCAGAAAGAAAATTCCAGGGTTTTTTTTAACTGGAATTTCCAGATTTTTTTTTTTCTATTTTAGTGACCCCAGTAGCAAAAGAAGGGCTCCTCAATGGTCTATATGGCAAAGCAATAAAGTTTTGATTGGTGTAGCCCAAGTCATGTGCCTCCAAATCAACAGTGGTGCTGTGGAGATGTCTTGTTTTGGTTAGGTGTTCTAATGCCCCTTTTTATACCTGGATCAGGGTGGGCATGGGGAAAATGGTCAGTCAGATGTGGTAAGTCCCACTTACAACTCTCAAAATGAGTTCCTCCAGAAACTAGCATGCTATGGTCTGGAGAGATGGCTCAGTGGTTAAGAGGGCCTTCTTTCTGTCCTTCCAGAGGACCTGGATTCTGTTATTAGCACCCAGTCAGACAGCTCACAACTGCTTGCAACTCCACCACCAGGCAGGTGGTGCACACATAATCACAGAACTCAAGAGGCAAGGCTCCCCTCAAATTACCTCTAGTGACTGAGGGTACAGCTTAGTGGTAGAGAGCTTGCGTAGCACATGTGAAACCCTGGGTTTGATACCATTGGGGGGCAGGAGAAGAGGAGGAAAGGAGAGAAGAGCAGAGGAGGAAGGTGGAGAGAGAGAGAGAGAGGAGAAGGAGGAGGAGAAGGAAGAGAAGAAGGAAAAGAAGAAGAAAAGAAGAAGAAGAAAGAGAGAGAGAGAGAAAGAAGAGGAGGCAGGAAGGAACAGAGAGAGTTCATATTTTTATTTCTAATCACAATCTCTAATATATTTCCTTTAGTTGGAATCTTGATAGGGTTGTAGAGGCACCAGACTGTCTATCTGCTCTGTGATACAGATATTAGACTTTCCTTTAATAATGTTATGACTTGGAAAAGAAAACTAGAGAGAGAAGGGAATAAAAACAAGGGAAAAAAACAACAAAAATAATTAGATATGAAATAGCTGTACAAATGAAGTGTGGTTCTGAGGCAAGCTCAGTTACTACTGGGGTGAACATTGACTTCTACAGTAACTCGGGGTCCTGGTGGAGACAGTGCCTAATTACTCCCCGAAACAAGAAACCAGGTATTGGAAATCCACAGTTGATGTGAGCATTTTAATCTCATCATGCCTCCTACTCCTTTCTCAAGCCTTTAATCAACATCGTTGATAAGTAATAACATTACTCTGTTTGAATTCAATTCTTGTTCTCTCGCCTGTCAATTCTGAAATGAAATTGCTAATAAATCTTGAAGTGTCTGGAAGTCTGGCAAACAAAGCAAGCAAAAGCCAAGACGTTTAAGTCTTCATCAAATGGTTCATTGTTGAAAGAAAAAAAAATTGATAGAGTATATCTACAAGAGGAAGGTCAGGTGACTATGAAAAGCTTTGACCAAAGTGGGATCTAATTTGTAGGTTGTCTGACGTATAATTAGGTAGTAGTGTTGTATCTAAGGCACGTATAAGGATGTACATCACAGTATCAGTTTTCGTTTTTTTTACATTCTACTTTATGTGTTTGGGAGATGGGGTAGGAGTGTCTGAGGACGTATACACCCGGTATGTGGATCAGAGGACAGCTTGTGAGGCTTGGCTCTCGCCTTCCACAATTTGAGTCCTGTGATTGAACTCAAGTCTTCAGGCTTGGCGGCAAGCCCCTTGACCCACTGAGCCATTTCACTGGCCCCCAATTAGCTTTAATAGGAGAACACGGAAGACAGTCTTAAAATTATTGATACCATAAATTGTTTCAGTAAAATCAGAACACAACTGGACTACTGACCAAGTGGCTATGGTATCTAAGGCAGATTTGCCACTATCAACCAGAAAACGCAATTGCTGGGTAAGCGGCGGAGGAGAGTGCTGGATGTCTCGGTGACAGAAGAATCACGAGCTATGGTTACCTTTCTAGAGCTTTATTGGGAGAGAGGGAGGGAGGGAGGGAGGGAGAGAGAGAGAGAGAGAGAGAGAGAGAGAGAGAGAGAGAGAGAGACCGTGCAGAGGAGGGAGAACACAGGAGGAGAGGCGATATGGAAAGGAGAGAGGGCACAGAGGCATGCCCGCTTTTAGGCTGGGACACCGTCGCAGACTAGTGACGTAATTAAGGACATAATCCTTACAGCAATCTTAATTGCTAAGTTAAAAAAAAAAAAAAAAGGCCGTGGGATGTGGGCAGATGGTCTACAATAAGTGTAAAGACCCGAGTTTGAATCCCCGTAACCCGAATAAAAGCAGAATGGGAAGTGGGAGTCTAAGCAGGGGCAATCCCAGATGGAACTCAGGGACAGGGGCGACTCAGGTGCTCAGACCAGCTAGCCTGAAGTACATAGAGAAAAAGTTAACAAGGAGACCCTGTCTCAAGCAGAGTGAAAAGTGTCCATCTGTTCTCCTTCCCTGTCCTGATCACCATCCATGGAGAAGCTTTCTCAGGGACTGTTTCTCCTTAGGCCTTTGTTCTTTCTTTTGAAATAGGGTCTAGGTAGTCCTGGCTGTCCTGGAATTCGAGGGGGGCTTCGAATCCACAGGGACCCCCACCACCACCACCACCTCTGCCTCCTGAGTGCTGGGATTAAAGGCGCGTGCCGCCATGCCCGGCTCCTCTTTTTTTCTTGCTTCACCCACCTGTCACTGAGACATCTCTTCTGAAATGGTCGTTTCTGGGACATGAATCACTTAGGATGACTCAACAGCATAACTTGCATGGGCCGGTATCAAAACAGAGGAGGACTCTAGCAGGTTCCAAAATCAATAGGTGACTTGAAACCAGTCCTTTCCTAAACTATGAGAGCTGAATAGTAGTACGAAGCTTTTGATTCCTAACTCAGGGAAGCCCCCCCCCTTTTTTTTTTTCTGAGAGGGATGGGTTCTTTCACTATGTAGCCCTGGCTGGCCCTGAACTCACAGAGTTCTGCCTGACTCTGCCTTCCATGTGCTGGGATTACAGATGTGAGCCAATCTGCCTGGACTTTTTGTTTTAAATTTTATTTACTATTATCGTGTTTGCATGTACATAGTATGCGTGCGTGTATGTGTGTGTGTATGTGTGTGTGTGTGTGTGTGTAGGTGACGTACACAGGTGAGGAGAGAGGACAACTTTGAGGAGTTGGTGATCTCCTTTCACCCTTAAGTGTGTTCCAGGCTCAAACTCAGTGGCCAGGCTTGCATGGCAAGCGTCTTGGCCCGATGAGCCATCTCTACAGTCCTTGTTTTTCTTTTATTTGCTTGTTTGTTTTCATACGGGGTCTCACTATGTAGTCCTGACAGCCTGGAACTCACTGGATAGACCAGGCTAGCCTTCATCTCAGAGATCTATCTGCCTCTGACTCTAGAATGCTGGGATTAATGGCTGGACCACCACACCCAGTACCACCGCCCCATTTTTTTTTTATACAGATTCACATTCTCCAGCCTTGCCCTGAATTTGATTTGTGGCTGAGAATGACCTTGAGCTCCTGATCCCTTATGCATACACCTCTCAAGTGTGCCGCCACACCCAGCCCTTATATACTACTTTTAATTATGCCCATATTGTTCCATTTCCCTTGCTTTTTATGCATTCACTAATTCAATTACTCATGAAACCCAGAGTCCAGTCAATGAGGCAATCAAGTAAATACATGGATACATAACTTTTATTTTTAAGCTATGATCAATGTTCTAAGAGGAAAGAGGAAGGGGGAGGCTTCAGAGCCATCACCCATGGAATTGACATTAGAGCTAAGACTTGAAAGTTTATAAGCTGAGTGGTAGAAAATGGGAGAGCACTATGTTCTGAGGAGAAGAAACAGTTTGGGACCAATGAGATGGCTCGGTGGGTGATGGCGCTACAGAAGCCTGGTCACCTGAGTTCCACCCCCAGAACATACACGAAGGAGGGTAACTGCACAGAGTTGTCCACTGACCTTCACGGTTCAGACACACCTGAACAACACACACACACACACACACACACACACACACACATCATGCCAAACACACACACTACAGTAAGTAATTGATTAATTAAAGAAAAAAAAAAGAAAAGAAACAGTATATATTGTGGTTGATATACTGTGTACCCTAATAAACTTTTCTGGAGTCAGAGAACAGAACAGCCACTAGATAGACATAGAGGCCAGAAAATGGTGGCACTCAGGCCTTTAATCCCAGCACTTGAGATCTCCTGTCTTGCTTGGGAAAGACATACACCTTTAATCTCAGGAAGTGAGGGCAGGAAGCAGAAAGGTACTTAAGGCATAAGGAATAGGAACTAGAGGCTTTTAAAGCTTTTAGCTTTTAGTAGCAATTCAACTGAGACCCATTCGGATGAGTACTCAGAGGCTTCTAGTTTGAGGAAACAGGATCAGCTGAGGAGTTGGAGAGGTGAGGCTGGATGTGGCCTGTTCTGTTTCTCTGATCTTTCAGCGTTCACCCCAATACCTGGCTCTGGGTTTGTTTAGATTAATAAGACCTTTTAAGATTCATGTTACGCGGGGCGGTAGTGGCACACGCCTTTAATCCCAGCACTCGGGAGGCAGAGGCAGGTGGATCTCTGTGAGTTCAAGGCCAGCCTGGTCTACAGAGTGAGTTCCAGGAAAGGCGCAAAGCTACACAGAGAAACCCTGATGGGGGCGGGGGGAGATTCATGTTACAATGTATGGTAATATTCTTCAAGTAGAATTATGGCTTTTTTTTTTTTTTTTTGAGAATTATGGCTTTTAGGAGAAAAGGAAATAGGGTCCCAGCTTGGGTTGTTTTTCACCTTGTTTACTGAAACTCTCTTACATTCTTTCTCCTCCTTATCTCTTTGCAGAAGATCACAAGCAAGCCCTTCCTACAGCAGGAATCCAAAGCCCAAGGCTAAGCAGCTAATCTCTCCAGCAGTGTCAGGATATGATCTCTGTCCTCCAGTCTTAGTTCCGGGAGGCCAGAAGCCTGGGTGCAAGCAATCACCTCTTTTCATCCCTGCAAAGGCCTTTGCTCTAGCTTGTTTTTATCTTTGCATCCTTAGTTGTGCAACAGTCCCTGATGGGAAGGCCCTTCCTCCTGGAATTCTTTTCAAACTGCCAGCCTCTCCCTTAAAGGCTTCCTTTTGAAAAGTCTGATAGCCTTTACCATGGTACTTTTGAAAATGCGGTATTAATTGAATGGCCACCAAATGTGGGTACGAGAGGACAGAGTAGCGAACAAAGTAGATATGTCATTTCACATCTAGTCATTTGGACGGTGGGATGTATGTCTCAATCCTTTCTGTATTCTCAACAGCTAGCCCAGCAACAGCATCTAAATCTGAACTGAACTGAGCTAAAACTCAAGTGTAGGATTTTCTCGGTCAAAACCCGTTCTCTTTGTACAGCTGTGTGCATCCAAACTTATCAGAGTCCATTAAAGTAAAAAACGCAAACGGATTGGTTGGGTGAAGGGGCACACACTTGTAGGGTGGCTGCAGCCAGGATTCAGGGTTCCAGGCCAGCCTGGGCCAGAGAGAGGCCTCGTCCAAAACAACCAAGGTAACCCGATCGCTTGGCCTGGTGGCCAACAACAGTATTCCAGAGGCAGAGCGAGGACCAGGAGCTCAAGGTTATATTCAGCGGCGCAGGCGGTTGGAGACCAGCCCAAGATACGAGACGTAAGGTCTCTCAACAAACAGCCAAGGCCGGGCGGTGGTGGCGGACACCTTTAATCCCAGCACTCGGGAGGCAGAGTCAAGCGGATCTCTTTGAGTTTGAGGCCAGCCTGGTCTACAAAGTGAGTTCCAGGAAAGGCGCAAAACTACACAGAGAAACCCTGTCTCAAAAAAAAAGAAAAAACAAAAAAAAAAAAAAAAAAAAACAAAAACAGACAAGCTAGGTGTGTGGCTCATGGCTGTAATCCCGGCACCAAGGAGGCGGAGAAAGGTGATTCGCCAAGAGTTGGAGGCCAGCCTTGGCTACATAATGAGTTCTAGTCCTGTCTAGGCTACAGAGTGAGACTCTATCTCAAAAAAAAAAAAAAAAATCAAACCAAAACAAAACAGGAAGGCTGGGAGGGAGGGGGCGGGGACTAATAAGGAAAAGAACAGCTTGGAAACAATTTCATTCATAACTACTATAAAGCAAAACAAAACTGTATAAAAAAAGTGAGGACATGATCCCTCCAAGGTATGGTTAAGGAGAAATGTTTTTTATTGTAGATAGCAGGGAGAGTATTTATGGTTATATTTGGACATGAGGCACATGCTGTGATGTTTGCACGGAACTCAGAAGACAGTTTATGGGGGTAAGTTTTCTGTTTCTACCATGTAGGTGCAGCGATTGAGCCCAGATTGTCAGGCTAATGGCAAGAGCCTCTGCCTGCTGAGCCATCTCGTCTCCCCTTCAAAGCAATTTCTATCAAAACAGCATTACACACACACACACACACACACACACACACACACACACACGCTCACACACAGAGCCCCTCCTAAAATGTGTAGATAATCACAAGGACTGACTAGCAAGAGCAAAAAGAACAAAGTTTACTAGGCACAATGGCGCACACCTTTAATCTCAGCACTTGGGAGGCAGAGGGAGGTGGATCTCTGTGAGTTCGAGGACAGCTAGGCTGTATAGAGAGACTCTGGATCAAACAAAACAAAACAAAAAGCACTGCTCTGAATGTACTAAAATAGCTTACTTCAAAGACAAAGCAATAATAACAATAAAATATAATACCTGACTTCAAAACAAACCTCAAATCCAAACCTAGGCTGGAGTAGTTTAACTTTGGAGTTGAGTATACGTCTAACATGTGAGGGTCTAGGTTTAATCTCCAGCATTAAACACACACACACACACCACACACACACACACACACACACACACACACACACTGTGTATATAGCATACAGGTATATACACACATATGCACTCATACATACACACATATACATGCATACATTCACACACACACACAAAGACAGCAAAAAAAACTATAAAACTGAAATAGTGTGTCTTGGATGTTGGCACTGGGAAAATAGGAGAATAGATGCTTGTTAGTCCAATCTGAGTTTAATGTCTGGGACCCACAATGTAAAAGAGAGAACTGACTCCGTAGGTTTTCCTCTGACCTCCATGTGCCATACATGTGCCCCCCTAATAAATAAATGCAATAAAAAATTAATATCTGAAATAGCTTGGCATCGGCAGAAAAATACACGCAGACACCGAGGAAACAGAACAGAAAATCCCCAAATAAATCCATTTATTTACAGCCAATTAAGATAACAGCAAACCGGTTGGGAAGAAAGACCTCTCTAATAAAGGTGTTGGGGTGGGCGGTGTGTGTGGCAGATGACGACGCAGCTGTCCAAAAAGCTTGCTGCACCAGCGTGGGGACCTGAGTCCCCAACACCCACACAACAAAACTCCAGGGGCTGGGAGGTGGAGACGGGAGGGCCCCCCCACCCCCACCCCCACCCCCGGAGTAAGCTCCAGCTTCAGTGGGAGAGAGTCTAACTCAAAAACCAATGTGGAGGATGATTGAGGAAGACATGGGATAGCTATCTCTGGCCTCCTCATCCGTGTGCACCCGTACATACACGTGCATACGTATGCTCATGCATGTGCACCCAAGTGTATAGACACATACACAAGATGAATATAAATGATGAATCATGCTGAGAAGACTGGATACCAATATGTAGAAATATCTCTCATCATATTAAAAAATCAACTCAAAATGGATGAAAGGTGTAAACGTAAGACTAGTAACCATGAAGTTATGAAAAGAAAATGAAGGAAATGCTTCTGGCCGTCGGTCCTGACAAAGGTTTTTTTTGGAGACGATTCCAAAGCACAAGTAATAAAAGCAAACACTGACAAAGGGGATTTTATCAGCTAAAAGCACCTGAGCACTGAGGTGCGTCAGCTCGTTGTCATGGTGACAAAACGCCGCCCAGAAAGCTGAGGGGAGGAGAGAGTTGTTGGATTCGTGGTTTCAGGGGTGTCTGTTCATTGCTGCAGGGAGAACAGGGCCGAGCAGGGCAGCTCAAAAAGAGGGCTGGAGAGATGGCTCAGTCGTTACGAGCACTGACTACTGCTCTTCCAGAGGACCCAGGTTCGATTCCCAGCACCCACCTGGCAGCTCACAATCTGATGCCTTCTTCTGGGTTCTGCAGGCACTGCATGCACATAAAATAAAATTAATTAGTTAATTAATTTTTTAATTAGTTAATTAAAAAAGAAGCAGAAAGAGGGGAATATGGGAAAGGGCCAGGCACACTTCCGTGACTTACTTCCTCCAACCTGGTCCTCCCTTCTGATCCTGCCTCCTACCTCTTACCACCTCCCTAGAATGGGATCACATCATGAATCCATCAGGGTAGTCAGTCCCTTGCTAATAATCATCTCTGGACATGCCTTTATAGACACCTCAGAATTGTGTTTCACTGATCTCCCAGGTGTTTCTTCATCTAGTAAATGATGTTGACAATTAAGGTAAGTCATCATGGAATTAAACAATAAACAGGGCAAAAACACAACACTACAGAGTGTGAGAAAAGTGATTCATGTGGAAAAGAATTAATATCTGGAATATAGAAGACATGCAAACAAACACAGATTTAAAAATGAGTGGGAATTCTTTTGATGCTTCTCAAGGAAGGTATATACAAAGGACAAGAAGTATATGAAAAAATACTGAACATCACTAATCATCAGGGAAATTAAAACACACACCCACGGGTATGGTGGAGCATGCTTTTAATTCCAGCACTCGGGAGGCAGAGGCAGGAGGATCTCTGTGAGTTCGAGGCCAACCTGGTCTACAGGACAAGTTCCAGGCTACTCAGTGAAACCTTGTCTTAAAAAAACAACACACACACACACACACACACACACACACACACACACACACCACAGGCTGGGTATAGTGCATACACCTGTATTCCCTGCACTTAGGAGGCAGAGGCAATAGAATCACTGTGAGTTCCAGGCAGGACAGGGCTATACAGTGAGAAATTTACCTTGAAAATGAATGAATGAATGAATGAATGAATTAATTAATTAATTAACAAAGGAAAGAAGGAAGGAAGGAAGGAAAGAAGGAAGGAAGGAAGGAAGAAAGGAAGAAAGGAAGAAAGGAAGGCTACAAGGAGACACCACCTCACTCTGGTTAAATAGCTATTGCTAAACATAAGACAACTAGGGGCCCAAGAGATGGTCCAATGGTTAAGAGCATTTACTGCGCCGGGCGGTGGTGGCGCACACCTTTAATCCCAGCACTTGGGAGGCAGAGGCAGGTGGGTCTCTGTGGGTTCGAGACCAGCCTGGGCTACAGAGTGAGTTCCAGGAAAGGCACAAAGCTACACAGAGAAACCCTGTCTCGAAAAACCACAAAAGAAAAAAAAAAAAAAAAAAAAAGAGCACTTACTGCTTTTGCAGAGGATGGGAGTTCTTGAGTTCTGTTCCTAGAACTCACATTGGATAACTCACAATTTCCTGTAATTCTAGTTCCTGGCCTCCCTTGCCACTTGCATGTACCTCATACACACACACACACACACACACACACACACACTAAACAAACAAACAAATCTTTTGTCGTCCCGCCCCCCAAATTTTTTTGTTTTGTTTTGTTTTTGACAGGGTCTCATTAGGTAGCCCTGGCTGTCCTAGAACTCACTATGTAGACCAGGTTGGCCTTGAACTCACACAGCTCCTCCTGTCTCTGCCTAGCAAACTCTGGGATTAAAGGCATGTACCATGATACTCAACTTAATAAATATATGAAGAAAAAGAAAGATAGGGCTGGAGAGATGGCTCATCAGTTAAGAGCACTGGCTACTCTTCCAGAGGACTCAGTTCAATTCCCGGTACCACTCGGTGGTTCACAACCATCTGTATAATTCCATTTCCAGGAGAACTGACATGCTGGGGCACCAGGCACACTTGTGGTGCACAGACATACAAAAAGACAAAACAGTTATGGAGTGAAAATGCAGCATACCAAGTTGGACGTTTGAGTAACAGCCTGCATAGATGAAGGGAAGCGAAACAGAAGGCAGGAAGGCCCCAGGCCCTTTGATTAGATCTTGGAGTCGTTGGGAAACCAGGCTATTCTGCAGGAACAAGAAGCTAAACAGGAAGTTGCCTCCAAGGGGTAAAGATCCATCCGCAGGGCATCTAGAGCTATTTCCCAGAATCTCTGTCAAAGGGGCATAAGGTGGGGGTGGGGTCGGGGTGGGGGGTGGGGGGTGGTGTTTCCACACGAGGATGAGACTTCAGGATTCTAGACAGTTCCCTGGAACCAGGGGAAACCAGAATGTGAGCCCTTATTTTGTCCTTATGGAGACACTCTGTACACACCCAAGGACAGTGACTTCCCAGGTCTCCTCTGTGATGGTCCCTGTGCACCAGACCCAGGACCGGGGAAGCCTCCTTCTCTATGGGGAGTGGCAATGGACTCTGTCACTTATGATCATGGGGGAGGATCCTCTCTCCACAGGCTGTTCCACACCTGCTTCGTGCCATTGACCCAGGAGACTCTAGCCTCTAAAGCAGTGTTCAGCCATCATCAGACACCTCAATAAAGACAATGTAAACTCTGTTGTCTTCGCTGACGAGCCACAGACTCGTTCAGTGTTGTAACCCGTGGCTCCTTTCTCACCTCACCTGAGAGTAAAATGTGAAATTACATGAATGGCCTTGGAGAGAGGTGGGAGAGGAGAACAGGATTAGAGTTGTAGCTCAGCCGTAGAGCACTACTAGTTCAAACATGCGAGGTCCTGGCTTCAGTCCTTGGCACTAGCACCAGAAGGAAGTAAATAAATAATATATTCTGGTGAGAAATGTGATCCTTAATTTTTTTTTGTAGATTTACCGAATTTTTTGTGTATGGAAGTGTTTTGCCTGCATGCATGTATATGTACTACATGTGTAGTTGGAGGTCAGAAGGTGATGGTAGGTCACCTGAAACTGGAGTTATGGATGGTTGGATGGTTGTGAGCCACCGTGTAGGTACTGGAAACCAAACTCACATCCTCTGCAAGAGTGGTAAGTACTCTCTCAAATGGTAAGCCAACTCCGAAGCCCCTCTCCTAGTCTTTTGATAGTAATGGAAATTTGTATCACTTTTCTGGAAAACAGTGTGAAAGTTGAAGAGACTGAAAGAGACCAGCAGAGTCACAAACCTATAGCCCCAGTACTTGGGAGGTACTAACAGGAGGATCAGGAGCACAATTCCTCCTTCACTATTTCGTCAGTTCAAGGCTAGGCTGGACTACTGGAAACCTTGTCTGAAAACCAAACCAAAACACAAGAAAAATCTAGAAACAGAACAGCCACGTATCTAGTAATTCTACTCCAGGATATGCATCCAGTGAAAATGAAATCAGTACGGTGTAGAAACACTAGCATGTATGTGTTTACTGAAGTGTGATTCACAATGGCCAAGAAATTGAAGCAGCCTAAGGGTCAATCACCCGACAAATGGATGAAGAAAATGCGTCACAGAGACAATGAAGCACAATTGTCTGCTTCAGACATGAAGCATGGAGGAAGGAAACCCTGTCATTTGCTGCAACATGGTTGGACACCACCAGACGGAGTGAAATAAGCCGGGCACCAAAAGACAGACGACCTCTCTTCCTTATGGGAGCTCTCGGAATCGATCTCACGGAAGTCGAAGGGCCCTTATCAGCATTGATCAATGGGTCCTAAGCTTCGGTTACAGGGGAGTGAGAAGCTCTGGTGTGGTAGTTCACAGTGCAGTGGGTACACAGAACTATGTAGTATGCACTACAAAAGGCAGAAAAGGGATTCTAATGGTTCCATCGTAAAGAAATGATGGCGGCTGGCAAGATGGCTCATACTGGAAGGGAGCTTGCTGCACACGTCTGGTAGCCTAGGCTTGCTCTCTAGGACACACAGAAAGGTGGTGATCCTCTGACCTTCACACATGTACTTCGGTGCGCTCTCTCTCTCTCTCTCTCTCTCTCTCTCTCTCTCTCTCATAAAATTATCAAGTTTAAAAGAAAGAAAGAAGGGAACAACAAAGGTTCTAGGAGATATTGGCTTACGTTGAGTAGTACAGTGTATATGGGTATGGATGTACAATTGCCACAGGCCACTTTAAAAATACATACATTTTATATTTATATATAATGTCCATATTAATAAAGCACACACACACACACACACACACACACAAGGTTGGAGAAATGGCTCAGGGTTAAGAGCACTGGCTGCTCTTCCAGAGGATCCAAGTTCAGCAGCAGCACCCAGGTCAGGCAGCTCACAGCTGCCTAGAATTTCAACTTCAGGGGATCTGATGCCCTCTCTTGGCCTCTATCGGCACCTGTACAAAGTGGTAGACATACAAACACATACACATAGATTAAAATAAAAATAAACACTATAAATATAAATATAAAAAAGACAAACTGCAGAGTATTTATTGTATAAAACATATCCCAATCTTGCTAAAATACACACGTGTATGTGGATGATGCATACCTGCTTGAGAAAAAAAATTTAGAAAGATCACAACGAGCTTACAAATATTTAATATACTAAGACACCACTCTCCTACACATATATTTTGTGTTTGTTTGTTTGTTTTGAGCCAGAGTCTCATGTGGCCTGGGCTGTCTTGGAACTTTTCATTGTTCTGCATCCTAAGTGCTGGGATTATGGACATCCCTACAATACCCAACACACTCTTCTGAACCTTTAACAAAAGCCAGTCAGTGGGCCATAAGATGGCTCAGTGTGTAAAGGTGCTTGCCGCCACCAAGCCACCGGACCTCAGTTCAGTCTCCAGGACTCACATGGGGGAAAAGAGCACACATGTTGTGACACACACAGAAACACACACACACACTGTAATTCTGTAAAAAAAATTTTCCCTCGAGACAGAGTTTCTCTATATAACAGTCCTGGCTGTCCTGGAACTCACTCTGTAGATCAGGCTGGCCTTGAACTCACAGAGATCCAACTGCCTCTGCCTCCCGAGTGCTGGGATTAAAGACCTGTGCCACCACTGCCCAGCTTCACATTGTAATTTTTTTTTAATTTTCTTTTTTTTTCACATTGTAATTTTTTAAATCGGAAAAAAAAAAGCCAGTTAGTGTGACCTATGCTCACTGATGTTGAATTGACCCACAACCACACTAATTCTGAAACATAAAGACTGAATGTTGGGCACCAAATGAGAGGTTTTTAGTTTTACCTCAATAGTTTCCTTTGATCAACTTTGATTATGTCTTTTGGCTTGTCAGCTTTCCTACACGCTCATTAGGCAATTAGTCTTGATATTATAAAGAATATTAACTCATGTGAAGGGAATAATTGTGAGGGTTTCCACATAATTGCTCTGAAAGCCATTCATTCGATAAAGTTTCCAAAGCATTTTTTAAGGTGATTTTAGATCTTGTCAAGTTGACAATCTTCTATTTATTCATTTTTAGACAGGGTTTCATTCAAGGCCAGCCTTGAATCCTCCTGCCTCTGCTTCCCAAGTGTTAGGATTATAGGCATGTGCCCACTTTTGTGTGGTGCTGGGGATGGAACCCACCTTACCAGCTGAGTCATATCCCCGGCCTAACTATCACTGTTAACTGTCATAACAGGTGAATTATCCTCCCCTGAGAGGAGCATTGGCAGTTGATGGCAACTGGGGATGGGAGGTTCACTTTTCTCTAGGGGAGTGACTGCTGGTAGTTTGCGAATACCACAGGGGATGACCCACACCCATGCCCATATGGGCCCACTAATTTGACTTGGTGGATTATTAAAAAAAAAAAGGACATGAAGTTGGAGAGCTATGTTGGGGGGCCTGGTGGGCACTGGAAAGAGGGATTTGGAAATAGATATGCTAAAGATACATTGTATATTTGCATGAAATTTTCAAGTGATAAATTTAAAAATTATCTTTTTTTAAAAAGATTTATTTATTTATTATGTATACAGTGTTCTGCCTGCATGTATACTTGTATGCCAGAAGAGAGCACCAGATCTCATTACAGATGTTTGTGAGCCACCATGTGGGTGCTAGGAATTGAACTCAGGACCTCTGGAAGAACAGCCAGTGCTCTTAACCTCTGAGCCATCTCTCCAGCCCTTAAAAAATTATCTTAAAAAGGAAAGCATACCAATTATTTAACCAAATTTCCTATAATGGGAGCTTTCGGAAATGAAAATCCAAAGACCTAGGGAGATTGTACTTTTTTCCTTTTTTTTTTTTTTCTTTTTTTTTTTTTGGTTTTTTTTTCGAGCTCTGTGTAGCTTTGCACCTTTCCTGGATCTCGCTCTGTAGACCAGTTGGCCTCAAACTCACAGAGATCCGCCTGCCTCTGTCTCCCGAGTGCTGGGATTAAA
>CABHPH010153080.1:0-61616 GCA_902168325.1 Peromyscus nudipes | reverse complement strand
ACAGGCGTCGCCCACGGGGTCTCCCTCCCACAGGTGTCGCCCACGGGGTCTCCCCGCCCATGGGGTCTCCCACACACACACAGGTGTCACCCACGGGGTCTCCCCGCCCACGGGGTCTCCCCCTCAGCGCCCTCGCCGCCTCCCTCGGGTCCCTTCCCCATCACCTACCAAAGGCGGCCTCCAGCTGCCCGGCAAACGGAAGCCACCACACTGACCCTCCCAGCCACACCCTCGGCTTTTAAAGCTCACTGGCCGGAAGTATGTCATCATGCCGACCGGCCAATCCCCTGTGAGTCCCTCTAGGCGCCTTGGAGGACCCCCAATCTTGATGATTCCCTCCTTCAGCGTCTGAGGCAAGCCGTCGAGGTACAGAAGTGCTGCAGCCAGAGTTGCGTCCCTTGGGAGCAGGAGACCCTAGCCGTCCTCCCGCCCCACAGGGCTCGCCCACACGAGGCGGCTGGACTCACTTCCAAAGTGTTAATGCCGTCCAAGAGCCCTTGAGGGCTGGTTGAACAAAAGTCCAGGAGCTGACCGGGTGATCTTATTGACACCACGAAGACCTTTCGCATCAGACAGGTGGTGCAGAAAGTCTTGCTTAGGAGTACCAAGGGAGGGAAGGAGGTGCCTGCACACAGCTCTTCCCAGGTGAGGACTCAGTCTGCTCCTGCGGCCACTCTGGTGTCTCATGGGGACTTCTCATGCTCAACTTGGTTTGTTAGATTAGAGATGGGGAGACAAGGGATGAACAGTTCAACAGTGCCACAGGTTCTGTTTAAGAAACGCACTTGTGTGCGTGGGGGGTGTCCTAGTAAGAACCAGAGCCCCAGCCCCACTTATAGTGTAATTATAAGGCCGGGAAAGAGGAAACGTAAGTCAGGCTCTAGAGATGAGAACACTGCGGTTAGCCACTGCTGCTAGGGTTGCTAGGGAAGTGGAGCTTGCAGTGGGACCACCTTTGCCAACAGGGTATTTTAGCAGGCAGGTGGTGGTGAGAGTCAGGGTACTGGCTAAGGTGGTAGACGACAGACCAAATGTCTCTAGAGCTAGTATTTCCTGCCTTTTGTTTTGTGAAGAGCTGGGAGAGCAGTGGGCTAGACTTCAGGCATAGTTTTCAGGGGGCTGCTTTGGGTTGAACTGAGATGTCATGGTTGGTATCAGAAGTTTCGGAGAAGGCAGATGCTGTCGATGTGTCTTGGTGGTCTCCAGGAGACAAAGAGGGTTGGGTTGCTCAGATTTTATTTACTTTTATTTTACGTGTATGAATGTCTTCATGCATGTCTGTGCCCACAGAGGCCAGAGGAGAATGTTGGACCTCTGGAATGGAGTTACAGATGGTTGTTAGATATTGAGTGGGTGCTGGGACCAAAGCTCAGTCCTATACAAGAGCCACAAGTGCTGTTAACTGCTGAGTTGGCAAGATGACTCAGTAGTTAAGAGCACTTGCTGCTCTTGCAGAGGAACAGGGTTCAGTTTCCAGAACCCATGTCAGGGGGCTCACAACCACCTGTGACTCCAATGCCCTCTTCTAGCCTCCTAGAGCGCCATACGTATGTGTGTATACACGTGCGGATACACTCACACATACACATAAGTAAAAATAAGTGTATTTTTAAAAGAGTACAAAGGTTAATAATAGGAAAATAAAGAATAAATGGAAGGGGTCCCAGGAGGGGAACCAGCCAGGGGAGCCATGGCCCAGGATGCACCCTGTCCTTAAGAGGTAGAATGCTGGCAGACTTTTCATGTTCCAGCCTGCCATTGTATTGTTGTGTCTCAGACTACTCTAGGCTGGTTTACATAGAGGTATTACTCTTCCTGGAGGGAAAAATGGGTACCCCCTTTTCCAGTCAGAAGGAGGTCCAGGGCTCTGTGATTTCTAAGAATGACACCTTCGGGGAAGCCTCTGGTTGTGATAATGGCAGCTACTCCATCTGAGATTGTGGAAACAGCCTCAGAAAGCTTTTGGAAATAAGAGAGTTGGGGAGATGCCTGCCTCCTGTACCAAAGGTGCCTATACCACAGAGGAGGTGCCTAGGGCACCAGAAAGGGAGTCAGTGGGAAGAGATTGAGGCTAAGGAGAGAATTGAGGCAAAAAGAGAGATCATTACTATTTGATTATTGGGGAGGAATTCAGTGTCTGTGATTGGAAAACAAGGGTACAGACATTAGACCAGCCTCCTGGGAGATAAACACAAGCTGATGTTCTACAGAAGAAAACTCCTGAGTAGTGGAAAAGTGTGAAGATCTGAAAATGTCTGAGGGAATACATCTCGGTTCTCTCGGACAGTGCTCTCATTTTTCAAGACTAAATCTTCTCTGGATAGGACAGCTCCACATTGGGGGTGGGTAGTAAGAATGAATTAGGGGCCTCGTGTCCCTAGAGTTTAACCTTGAACAATGTTGAGTCCACAGATGTGGTGGTGAGTGGATTGAGTTGCCTCCTTCAAATAAAGTAAGGGCACAGCAGGTGTCAGGGAGAAGGAAAGCAGTGTGGGTAGGGAGTGGTGGGGAAGAATGAGTGTGTGGTGTCTATCAGGCATAGAGTGAAAGAAAGTTCTCAAAGGACCAGTGGGTGAGGAGGTCGCACATTGCAGAACACATCTTTCATTGCCTTTGTAAATGATGGGTGCTGGACAGACCCAGGTCTGGATGACGAGCAGAGGGAAAAGATGAAGGATGTAGTTGTGAAGAGGAGAGATTGCCGTCGACGGTGCCACAGGCTGAGACCTTGAGGAAGCAGGGTAAAGTGGAGTGACAAGAAGGTAGGTGTAGGGTAAAAGGACCAGCCAAAGAAACATACCCTGACCCTGAAACCAGAGCCAGTGAAAGAAGCACACTTTGGCCCTGGATACCTACTGTGGGGATCACCTGCAAGTGGTTCCTGTAAGGGACGCTGGGCAGATTAGAAGCAGTCGTTATTGAGATTTCTAAAATACCTCTCCTGGGTATTTCTGCAATGTCTTCTACATCAAATAAGGCTTTCAGTGAGACAGGCTTATAAGAAAGAACATTTCCAGAAAGATACAAGTAGGTAGTAGTGATTGCCTGAGAGGAACGGAGAGGCAGGAGTGGAAGGAAATTCGCTCCTCACTGAATACCCACGGAATTTTTTGCTATGAAGACAATTCTGTGTCTAGTCAAAACTCAATAAGCTTCAAAGTGAAACGTAGTATTGGTTCACAAAGCCTTAACAGGAGTCAAAACTAACAGCCTGTGGTAGGGCCTGTGGGGCATTGTCTTGATTAATGATTGATGTGAGTGGACCTAGCCCCCTGTGGACTGTGTCACCCCTGGGCAGGTGGTCCTGGATTGTAGGAGAAAGCAGGCTGAGTAAGCCATGAGGAGCCAGCCAGTAAGCAGCACCCCTCCATGGCCTCTGCTTCAGTCTCTGCCCTGCTGGAGCGTCTGCCCTATTGCACAAGTGCATACAGCCAAGCTGCAGGGTCTGTGCTCAGCTAGACCTCAGGGTTGAGGCGCGATGTAGACAAAGGTGGACCAAGGGATGGACAGATGGACAGATGACAATTCAAGTAGTCCAAATAACATTCCAGTGTGTGTATGTATGTAAATATGTGCATATATCATACATACACATACATACTCCATCTGTTGGTCACTGGCTTGAGTTGCTTCCACCTAGTGACTACAGTGAGTTATGCTACTGTGAACACAAATACACCATGTTCTAACTCATTTCTTTTCTCTATACTTAAAAATAGGAACAGCAAGCTCGTGTGCTACTGTTTAACTTTCTGAGGAATTGGCACTCTCTGTTCTCATCAACAGGACACAAGGATTCCAGTTTCATCTCTGTGTCCTCAGGTCTCCAGTCACTTTCTGCTCCTCTGTTAACAGCAGCCCTCCTGCTGGGTATGAAGGGAAATGCAGGCCTTTTAGTCATAGGAAGTTCAAAGTAGCTGCAATTAAGATCACAACACCGGCTGTCATTGTTGGGCACACAGTTTCACAAGCCTTCCTTTCTTCGTGCAGCTTTGCTACATCTATTCATTTGTGTGTGTGTGAGCCCCAGCAGGCATGAGGAGGGCAGATGAGAATCTGTGGGATTCAGGTCTTGCTTTCCACCACGTGGGTCCCAGGGATTAAATATAGGCCTCCAGTGTTCTTGCCTCTAAACCATCTCATTGACAACCTGTTTTGACTTACTGTTTAATTTCATTTCAATCCAAAGGACTTCCTGTAACACTTCCTGCCTGACTGGTCTCGTGGGGGAAAAAGAAAAAAAAAAGAAAAGAAACCTTCCATAAAGTTGAGAACGATGTCTCTCCCTCTCACTTGGAATTACCACCCTCGTCCTTCTGGCCTCCATGGTCTGTGGGGAAGCTGCCTGGTGGTTTCCTGTGGCAGGTCCCCGTTCTCATTGCTTCCAAGCTTCCTCCTGTCACCTGACTTCTGACCATTTGATAATAATGTGAGTCTATGAGTTTATCTTACTTGAACTTGTAGATTTATTTACTTACAAATTTGGTGGGTTTTCAGGTGGTGTTTCTTCACAAATTCTTTTCCCTTTCTCTGTTCCCTTTTCTCTCGGTGTTTGTCTAATTCAGCCATTTCAGCGGCCTGCCCTTGAGGTTCTAGTTCTTCACGCTGACTCCACTTTAACCCTGCTGGCGTGCTCTTCCATGCATTTGTGACACTTTTCAGCTCCTGGATTCCTTCTTTTTCTGTATGATTTCTACATTTTTTTAAAATCAGACTTTACTTTTAGGGGCCAAGAGAGTGAAAACAGAAAGTCCCCTTTCTGGATGCAGAGCGGACTGAGCCAAGTGGTGATGGCTACTTCTTTGCTGGTCCAATTGTGCTCCTACATTGCCTCCCTCTGTCCTGGCTGCAATCTGAAGCGCTCCCCAGAGAAAGCTCATGGTTTACAGGTCGGATGCCAGGTAATGGGCTTTAGGGATGTGTAGGTGGACAGTTCTCAAATAATTGATATGGAGACTCAATATTAATTATAAATGCTCGCCTGATAGCTCAGGCTTATTACTAACTAGCTCTTACAACTTAAATTAACCCATTTCTATTAATCTACATTCTGCCACATGGTGTTACCTCTCTTTCATCTTGCACTTCCTGTTTCCTCTCCATGTCTCGCTGGCAACTCCTCTTACTCCCGGTTCTTCTCCTGGAGTCCTTAGTCTGGTTTTCCCACCTAACCTTATCCAGTCCAGCTGTTGGCCAGTCAGCTTCTATATTAAACCAATCACAGCATAATTTACACAGTGTACAGGAGGATTATTGCGCAGCAGGGATGTGATTGAGCCATGAGATCACAACTCACCAGGATTAATCTATTTGTCGATGGATTTGTAGTTGGATGGCATTGTTGAGAGGTGGTAGAAAGGGAGTGGAAGGTGTGGGTCCCTGGAGGCATGCCCTGAAAAAGCAAATCTTGTCAGCAGTCCCTTCTTTTTGCTTCCTGGCTGCCAATAAAGTTGGTGGCTTGAATCATGTGCTAACGTTGTCCTATTCTACCTTTTCTTAGGTCCAAAGTTAAAGAACCAAAAATAACTGAATCTATCGGTCGAAACCGACTTTTTTCCTTTTCACTGGTTCCTCTTGGGTATCTTGTCATAGCTAACACACTCTGCTCACGTTTTCCTGTAGCTCTTTGTATGCCTAAGATCTCTGAGACCACACTGACTCAGAGTTCTTACATTTATGTACAGCTTAGGCTGTATGTACAGTGGGAATCTCACCCTGCATACAGTGGCCTTCTACCCATCTGCTGCCACAGTTGTTGTTTGACACCAAGCAGAGCTCTTTATTCTAGAAACTGCCTCAGTCAACAGTAAACTGTGACACACAGCCTCTGGGTCTGCAACCTTCTGATGGGGCAGCTGCCAGCATTGCAGCACAGAACTCCAATACTTGGAGGACAAGGTCCTCATTGTGCAGCCTGCCCCAGCAAACAGGCCAGACACAGGCCACATGCCTGTCATGGAGCCGGGCAGACACGCCACAAAAAAGACCGAAACCAACTCAGGCTGTGAATCACAGGTGGCACTTCCGGTGGAAATGGCTGAAACTCCAGGGTAGCCACTTCAGTCCTGCTGATACCACCGTCCAGGTGCGGGGGATGCCTTGTGCTCCCACAACACGAACTTCTGCCATGTTACTGTGGGACCTGCTGTCTAACATGCTCTTAAAACATCCCAGACGCTTTGTTCATCTCTTCCTGCATAGCATGTACTCACCTGGGTCTTTTTTTTTTTTTCAGAAGAAGCAAAACTCTTCTTTTCCTCCCTCTCTTCCCTCCGCCACTGACAGTTCTGCTTTGTCCTGTTCCTGGAGATGAGACATGGCTGCCACAGTGACCTTCCTAAGCTTGCACATCTCCACTCACACATGTGCAGTCACCCCCCTGCCTGTCAGACCAGCTCTGTTCACCCACTGAGTCCCAGACACTCCAGTATTCTCACCAAGTCACCTTCCCAGCTGTTCTGCCAGAGCACATCAGTCACAAGGATGATAGTGATTGACAGGTGTCATTAAACATGGACAATAGATGCATATCTAGTCTCTGTGTGGAGGGGTAAGTTTCCCAGGCCTTCAGGTACCCCACAGAGGTGTTTTCCTAATGGAAATATTGCCTAATAACAAGTACCTCACAAAGCTCTTGCATGGGGTGGAGGGGGCAAGATTTATGTTCCTCTGCTTACCTCAAGCACCCTCAAAGGCTTCTTCCTCTCAGACTGCTAAGGACTTCAGTGCTCCCTTGAAGGCTTGCTGTGAGACAGAACTGGAGGCCAGATTCCCAGATGTCCACTGAAGTTCAGGCTTCAGTCAGGAGGTACCCTGCTAGACAGATAGGCCGGGCTTTCCTCTGCACCTCAGCAGCTCTTTTAAGGCCTTCTCCCAAATTGTTCCCTGACAACATCTTCCCTTTCACAGCCTGACCTCACAGGTCCTCAGAGGTCCAAATATTCATCTTCCATAAATACCTTTCAACCTATTTCTTTTCCTTTTAAAATTAATATTTTATCTATCATTTCGTGATTGCATAATGCATGCAATATATCCTGATTATAGCCCTCTACTTCACTTGAGCCACACACTTTCATGTTCTCTCTTTTTAATGTGTATTTCCTCATTTTGTGAGGGCAATATGCGCCATGATAATGCATGTTTGGAGTTCAGAAAACAACTTTCAGAGATTAGTTTTCTCCTTATGGGAACTGAACTCAATTCTTCGAGCTTCGCAGCAAGTCCCTTTACTTGTTGAGCCGTCTGGCTGACCCACTGAGTCCAGTCAGTGCTCCTGCATATACACAGGTGTGGTGCCATCCACAGGAGCAGGGGCGACCCCAGGGGAAAATGATTCCCCTCACCTGAAGTCATCAACTGCAAACAGCTCCCTAGCTAGGATGGAGTCTCATGAGCTCCCTCCCATCCATGCAGACATATTGACAGCTTGATCTTGTGCAGATAAGTACAGCCTTTGTGAGTTCGTGAATGCAATGACCACATCATCCAAAGACAGAACTTCACAGCCCTCCTCCTAACCTCTGGCTCTTACCTTCTTTCTGTACCGTCTTCTGTGGATGTTCCCTGAGCCTTGGGGAAGTGGATGCTGACATAGATGTCCCATTTCAAGTTGAAACTCAGCACTCATTTAATCTCAGTACTTTGATCAGTTAAGAGTCAACTGTGCCTACTGCAAAAAGAAACTTCTCCAGCCAAGGCTTCAAATAGCACTACCTGTGGCCAAGCTCGTTCCTTTTGGCCTGGGGCATGACACTGCTCAGACCCAGCATTTAGCTGACACTGCCTTCACTAGAGCCTTTTCATAAAGCACTTGTTTGATTTTCTTGGTCAGTTGTCAGACATTCCTTGAAGAATGATTTTTAATCCCGAGTGCTCCACCTGGTATACTCCGCTATCCTCAGCCATGGGGTATTTTCTAGTTGGTTTCTCCTCTTTGAGGTTTCTGTGCCCCACATGACAGTGACCGGGTGTTGCTCTGTCTGCACCTGAAGGAGCAGGCCTCGTTTCTCATGCCCACTATTCTTATCTGTAAAACACGAATGTCTGCAGCAGTAGCCATAGATGGCGTGGGACGACAATTCCCTCCCTGACCAGTGCTTACAGAACACTTGCTCAGTGTCAGGTGGTGTGCTGAGACTTGAGGGGGCAGGCCTAAAAGCTGGTACTTCCTTTAAAGAATTTATTCTGGCCAGACAGAGTCAGCACGCCTTTGATCCCAGCACCCAGGAAGCAGAGGCAGGTGGATCTCTGTGAGTTCAAGGCCAGCCTGGTCTATAGAGTGAGTTCCAGGACAGCCAGGGCTACACAGAGAAACCTTATCTCAAAAGGCAAAAACACTCCAACAAAAAGCTTACTTTGGCATCAGCTCATAATGACTCAGGGAACCGATGACACACATTTCTTGCAAATCGTCCTTCCGTGAGGACAGTTACAACAGAGATTGACAAACACTGCAGAGAGGATTTTCTTCTGAGTGCCAATCATCAGCCTATGGGAGGGAGTAATAAAAACAAAGGTACAGGCTGATTTCACACAGAGAAACCAAGACAGAGCAATGTACCATCAAGTGCCTTCAGGGGGAAGATGTGTCAAAGGGCACGTCAGGGAAGATCTTTCCCATAAGGCAGCTTAGAAATCCTGACTGAAGCCTAAATGGAATTAGTCATTCAAGGAGACAGAAGACCACCCCAGACAGAAAGAACAAGTGCAGAGGACTGACAGGAATGGGGCAGACAGAACACACCTGGTGAGAAGAAACCAGCAAACAGACCACTCAGGACCGCTCTGCACAAGGGGACAGTTACAGTGTAAAGAGTACTATAACAGGCCTGAGACTCACAGAGGCCTGCTTTCAAAGTAGGTTTTGACTGGCTTCTGGAACTTTGTTCTGTGTCCCCAGTAAACGTTTACTCAACAGTGTCATTACTTTATGCCTACATGTGTTACACAATGTATCTAATCATGCTTTTCTCTGGGAGTCTGGAACTGGGGAGTGGGTAAGCAGAGGATGTATACGTGACCAGCCCTGAATGAAAACCTTAGGCACTGTCTTTCTTAGGTGCGTTCCTGGGCATAAGAATAACAGACATGTTGCTGTATTTCCATTGCTAGAAGAGTGAGTTCCGTGTGATCTGTCATGGAGGGAGAAGTATTAGCCTGTATGTGGATTCCTGCGGCCTCTATCAGTCTCTTTTCCCCCTGAAGATCTGGATATATGTCCTGGCTACCCATTTGAAGTTAATCTTGCAACTACCTGCCAAGTCCCATAAATTCTCCTTGGGAACCTCTGAATTTGGGGGTAGCAGTAAGGAACTCCTACACAGATTAGTACAAGGATTAAATCAGTAAATACATGTAAGGCACTTAGCATAATACCTAGGACATCATCATTTCTGAAAAAAAGAATAATGATGAGCTAGAGAGATGGCACAGTGGTTAAGAATGTATGCTGCTCTACCAGAGGATTGAGTTCAGTACCCAGCACCCATGCTGGGTGGCTCACAGCCACCTGTAACTAGCTCCAGGGGATCTGATACCCACTTCTGACCTCCATGAAGGGCACTGTACTCACATGCATAAGCGCCTCCCCCGCCCATATACACACACTATACATAAGTTTTTAGTTAAAAAAAAAAAAAAAGAATGGTAGGCTGGGCGGTGGTGGCACATGCCTTTAATCCCAGCACTTGGGAGGCAGAGGCAGGTGGATCTCTGTGAGTTTGAGGCCAGTCTGGTCTACAGAGTGAGTTCCAGGACAGCCAGGGCTGTTTCACAGAAAACCCCTGTCTCAGAAAACCAAAAAAGGAAAAAAAAAAAAGAATGGTGATTGCATTAGTTTTGCTCTGTTGCTGTGATAAAGCACCATAAGCAAAAGCAACTTATGAAGAACTTATTTTGGCTTACAGTTCCAGAGGGAAGGGAGCCCTTCATGATAGAGAGACTGGACAACAAGGGCAGGCGTGGGGCAGGAGCAGCAAGCTAAGAGCTCACATCTTCAATCTAAAGAGTGAGCAAGAAGTAGGGTGAGGCTGTGAACTCAGTCTGTCCCCAGTGACATACTTCCTTCAGCAAGGCTACACCACCTCCCAAACTGCTACCAACAAGGAACCATCTGTTCTACTTCTAATACTGGAGCCTATGGAGGGTGTTTCCTGTTCAAACCGCCACAGTGATGGCCTGGGTGGCAATGGGTGGCATGGTTCACATACTGAGAACCATGCACAGAGTTGGGACTTAATGTCAGTCATTTCAGTTCCTGCTGGGTCCCTCCAACCTCTCCAAAGCATGCCCTAGTTCTCTCCGTCTCTTACTGAATGGACAGCCTGACCCCCTTGTAACAGTATCTCATTGCTTTTGAGAATGACAAAGGCAACCTTCTGTTCTGGCGTATGAATAGACTGGTCTCCATCATCTCATAAGTAGGTAACAGGGCTGAGGGAAGAACCCAGCTTTGCCTTTCTGTGTTCCGTAGTGGCTTTACCATCACCTGGTATATGTGACACAGACTAGTAGGAATAATAGGTGACGATTCAGTAAGTCCTTTTGGAGTCTACCAGCAGAACCATAGCCTCCACCAACCCAAAAGCTAAAAATGTTGTCTGGTAGCATCTGAGACCTATAGCAGAAATGTCCCTGGAGACGTCTGTGCTCTGTGGTAACCTACCCTCCTAATATTTTCACCAAGTGTTTGGAAAGTATCTTGGGTCATGACTTTCATTATAAAAACTCTATGAAACCATCACCACACTGAAACATTAAATTTAAGGTGATCTAAATCTGTGTTCCAGGACCACGGCCACTCAGAATAAACTATTTCTTTTCCCCCCTGAGGCGAGAGCTGTGTCTCTTGGGCTGACAGCTTAAGTTGAACACTCCGATTCCACCTTCAGCACTGTCACCCTTCAAAGCACAGTATGACCGTGTCTTGTCCTCCAGGCTCCACATAATCACATGATCAGTGATGCCCCACCTCCTCTCACATTCTGCTCTCTGCATTATTTAGCATAATTGTACTTGCATATCTGGGCAGTGATCTGATATCTCCACAGTGGAGACTGATGAGGCAGATCTCCTCCCAGCTAAGCTCTGAGCTCTTAGAACTGTCCTAGCTAGTTTTTGTCAGTCTGAAGCTGCTCGAGTCATCTGGTAAAAGGAACCTGGGGAGCCCACAGAGGCTATCTAGTGAGACCTTACTCAGGGTCAGAGATCGGAGCTTGCTTTACACAGCAGGGCTGCATAATGGGATGATTTGACCACAGGCGTGGTTACCAGGTGTTTGGAAGGGTCTACACTGGGCTGTACAGTGTGCTTTGTTTTTGCAAGGGGGAGATCTTTTGCCTTTTCCCTTGGCATATTATAAAAAGCCCTTTTGAATAAACCTCGGGCTGTTGTTATCCTGTGTCTCTGTCTTTCTCCTTGTCGTCTAGGTCTATCTTTCTATCTGATATTTCCTCATTCCTCTCTCCTCCACCTAAGAACCCTTCATAAGGTGGGAACAGGTTAGAGCTGGACTCCCACAGACTCCCACAAGAACCTCAATTGAGAAAGAGCTCCCACAAGACTGGCCTGTTGGTAAGACTGTAGTGCATTTTCTTAATGATTGATATGGGAGGGCCCATCTCACCACATGCAGTGTTACCCCATGCTGGTGTTCCTGTGTTGAATAAGAAAGTAGACTGAGCAAGTCTTGGGGAGCAAACCAGCAAACAACATTCCTCCATGGCCTCTGCTTCAGTTTCTGCCTCCATGTTTCTGCCTAGATTTCTGCCCTGGCTTCCCCCAATGATGGAGTGTGGCCTGGGAGATGAAGTAAGCCCTTTCCTCCACAAGTTACTTTTGTCATGGTGTTTTATTACAGCTATAGAAACCCTCACACACACAACACACACACAACACACACACACACAACACACACACACACACACACACACACACACACACTTTTGACTGTCTAAATGAGCCTGCTTCAGGAAAGAGAGGGTAAATGGATGAAGGCAAGAATGCAAAATGGTGCTTCATGCATTAAAACTTCAGGACAAATTCCAGCTTGATGTGTTTGACTCATTGTTTATGACTCAATCTAAAACCCTGGAAATGTGATGGTCTTAATTCCTTTCTGTTTGAGTGGGAGCTCCACCTCAACCCCTGGCACCCTGGCATCCCTATACCCAAAGAGTCTGGAACGTTTGGAAGGAGTCTGGTGGAAGATCCACCTCAACTCCCCTCCCCTATCTCTTTCCCCAAACCTGCCCCTTCAAAGCCCGCCAAACACAGTTCCTCCCCCAGAGAGGCTCAAGACCACTCCCACAGAGTATATAAGCTGCATACCAGAAAACAGACACGTAGTTCTTCTGGTCTCCCATCCCAGTCTCCTCTCTGGGGGGCCAGGGAATCACCCAGGAACACTTTACCCATTAAACTTGGGCTTTTCCTGGTTCGGTCTGATTTGGATTGCTGTGTCGACAGAGAGGCCTATCAGGGTGCAAAAAGACATCACTTTCTATGACTGCAATCACAGAGGACTTCTTGGAGGCAGAGTGTGATGGTTCCTGTTCCTTGCCAGGGAGAACTCAAGGCAGAAGACAACAGGGCATATGGACTAATGGTCTGAGGAACCCAAGTTATTATTCATGAGTTAGGAAGTTAGAGAATAGTTTAGAAGTTTCCAGAAAAAGAAAGCCACACGTTCTGTTGTATAACAGAATGCACACATTCAGTTGAACTGGCTGGTTAAAACTTAAGTGGGTGTGGAGAACTGTAATGTTGCAGGTCCAGAGACAAATTATCTTGGGGTTTGTTGGCCCCTAAGTAACTACATATTGCCCACAGTCCTGTCAGAGTATACAAGCAGACCCCGGAGTTTCCCTAGCCCAAAACCTGAACCTGCCATCAGAGAGCTCCTGAGGCCAGCAGCAAAGACCCCTCCCTTCACTCTACTAACCTGCCCACCTGTGGCTCCCACCAAGCGCTTCACAAGTGCCTTGGACTCATAGAACGTTCTTTGCTCTAGTCCTACAAAGACCTCATTAAATTGTTGCCACATCGAAACATGGTATTTGAGGCAAATTGAATCTGTGTTCCTGGGTCATGGTCACTCATATATTACTCCAGAATAAATTTTGGTGTTTCTTTTGAAATAAGATCTGTTTTGTGTAGATACGGCTAGCAGAACTAACCCAGGGCAGTGTGAGCTTCTGTCTCAGGGTTACAACTCTCTCCTCTGGTAAGCCTGGTGGCAAGAAACTGGCTGACATCTCATGGAGACTCTTAAACAATGCTTGGTTTACTTCCAAAGCCTAAGGCAGGGCCACAGTCAGAGGGAATGACGCATTGAATAGAGGGAGTCTAGTCTTCCCTTTGGATACTGAGCCATGGTGAAACAAGGCAAGTGCTTGAGGTTGCTGTGTCCCCTGACAAGTTATAGCACGGGAGAATGTCTTTGTGTTTGAGAGCTGTACTGGCAAGGCCCCAAGGGCAAGTCCAGATGAGGAGCTCTGGGATGAGAGCCTGAGACTCTGCTGGAATCGCCCCCAGTCTAGGAAGTTCTCTGCCTCCCACAGATGGATTCATTAACACCATGCCCCATGATGGAGTTTGCACCCTGACAGCTGCTCAGCTATCCTCAGGCCTAAAGCTTTACCAGTCACCTTGGATGGACACACACTGACCGTTCACTCGCCTTTGACTGTTCAGAGAGCTAGAAGCAAACATGACCATTAAGAATCTGCTTCATCTTTGAAGCATCTTTGAAAGCATCTTTGAAACCAAAGGAAAAGAAAACCCCAGGAAAGGACACACAGTTGCCACAGGCACCAGGGGAGGGGCCAAAGTATGTGACAAGGATTCATGACAAGAACTGACATAGCAAGAATACTAACCTGAGCCAGACACTGTCCTGAGTGCTTTTGTGAGTTCTCTCTTCTGCCTCCTGAAAGCACCAATGGGAGCTGTTGTTTCCACACAGGAAGAGGTCCTGTGGGGCCCATAACTACCTGGAATGGGGACCTACTAGAAATGGGAACATTGAGTCCTAACAATGAAAGTGAGGGATGGGATGTTTAGGGAGACAGCCCAGTGGGAAAGTTTGAGTCTGAATCCTTGGCACCTACACAACAGGCCAGGCTCATTGATGCCTGTAACCCCAGGATGGAGAGGTAGAGACAGAAGGATCCTGGGAGCTCAGTGGCCAGCCAATGAAGTCAGTCAGTGAACTCCAAGTTCAGGGTAAGATCCTGCCTCAAAAAATAAGTTATAAGGGCTAGAGAAGTAGCTCATCAGTTAAGAGCATTTTCTGCTTTTCCAGAGAACCCAAATTCAGTTCCCAGCACCCATATCAGGCAGCTCACAACCATGCGTTACTCCAGTTCAAGGCAACCCAGTTCTTCTGGCCTCCAGCACTCACATGTACGTACACACACACACACACACACACACACACACACACACACACACACACCCCTACACATAATTTAAAAATAATAATAATAATAAATATTGGGGGTGGAAAGATGGTACAGAGATTAAGAGCACTGGCTGCTCTTGCAGAGTACTCAGGTTCTGTTCCCAGAACCCACATGGTGGCTCAAAACCATTGCAGTTTCAGGAGATACAATGACCTTTTTTGGCTTCCACCAGCACCAGGCATGCATGTGGTAAACATACATATAAGCAGGCAAACAAGCATATACATAAATAAAAATAGACTAATCTTTAAAAAGAAAGAAAAGATCAATGTGGTAAAATTTAAAACTAAGGTGAAAGCAGAGGAAGATGTCAGTGTCAACCATGTACGTCCCCTACAAACACACACACACACACACACACACACACACACACACACACACACAAAAGTTTAAAAGATGAGGAAAGAGACTCGGACACTTAGTGAAAGAGCTAGCAAATAAATTGATGTGCGAGTGGATAAGAGTGTGAGTGGTTGGTAGGGTGGACTCCAGGCAGGCACAGAGATAGCATGCCAGATCTGCGTCTGAGAGGTCAGAGCAAAGCGCAGTGGGCACACAACCTGCGGCCATAGTTCGAGGCTTTTCTTTTACCTTCTTTACGGTAAACCCCTCCTCCTCTTACCTGACCAGGCTCTGTTGCGTCATGTGTTAAATTGGAATAACATTTTTCCCTAGGTGCTAGCTAACTAGAGTTATTTACCACAGCTCACAGTTACAGAGCAAGGTCCAAGGGCATGGACCTTGGCATTCCCGACTTCTGAAGGCCACATAAAGCCATTCCAGCACTGGAGAGCTGACAAGACCTGAGCTGACAGGACTGTGCAGAGCTCAGCTGGAGCCTGGCCATGGTACTGTGGGGTCCAGTGCTGGGAGCCCTGCTCACAGCCATTGTGGGATGCCTGTGTCTGTCCATGCTGCTCAGGCACCGCAGGCCCCAGGAGCCGCCTCTGGACAAAGGTTTCATACCCTGGCTGGGTCATGCCATGGCTTTCCGGAAGAATATGTTTGAATTCTTGAAGGGAATGCGGGCCAAGCATGGGGATGTGTTCACAGTGCAGCTAGGGGGTCAGTACTTCACCTTTGTCATGGACCCCCTCTCCTTTGGCCCCATCATTAAGGACACACAGAAAACACTAGACTTCAGGAAGTATGCACAGGAACTGGTGCTAAAGGTGTTTGGATACCAGTCCATCAGTGGGGACGACCGGATGGTACACTCAGCCAGTACTAAGCATCTGATGGGACGAGGCTTGGAGGACCTTAACAAGGCCATGCTGGACAGTCTGTCCTTGGTGATGCTAGGGCCCAAAGGCCCGAGTCTGGACGCCAGTTCCTGGCGTGAAGATGGCCTCTTTCACTTCTGTTACAGAGTCTTGTTCGAGGCCGGCTTCTTGAGCTTGTTTGGCTACACCAAAGACAAGGTGCAGGATCTGCAGGAAGCCGAGGAGCTGTTCACCAAGTTCCGCAGGTTTGATCTTCTTTTCCCCAGGTTTGTCTACTCCCTGCTGGGGCCCCGGGAGTGGGTAGAAGTGAGCCAGCTCCAGCATCTCTTCCACCAGAGACTCTCTGTGGAGCAAAACCTGGAGAAAGACGGCATAAGTAACTGGTTAAGCTGCATGCTTCAGTTTCTGAGGGAGCAAGGAGTAGATTCATCCATGCAGGACAAATTTAACTTTATGATGCTCTGGGCCTCCCAGGGGAACACAGGGCCAACCTGTTTCTGGGCCCTCTTATTCTTGCTAAAGCATCAGAATGCCATGAAGGCTGTGCAAGAGGAAGCGACCCAGGTCCTGGGTGAGGCCAGGTTGGAAGCCAAGAAGTCCTTTGCCTTCAAGCTCAGTGCTCTGAAATGCACCCCGGTGTTGGACAGTGTGATGGAGGAGACTCTGCGACTGGGCGCTACCCCCACTCTCCTCAGGGTGGTGCAGAAAGATTACATCCTAAAGATGGCCAGTGGGCAAGAGTACCAGATCCGTCGTGGAGATAAGGTGGCTCTCTTCCCCTACCTCTCAGTGCACATGGACCCTGACATCCACCCTGAGCCCACAGCCTTCAAGTACGATCGGTTCCTCAATCCTGATGGTACCCGGAAAGCGGACTTCTACAAGTCAGGCAAGAAGATCCACCATTACAACATGCCTTGGGGCTCGGGCGTCTCCATCTGCCCTGGCAGGTTCTTTGCCCTCAGTGAGATGAAGATCTTTGTCCTGCTTATGGTCATGTACTTTGACTTGGAGCTGGTGGACCCCGACACGCCTGTGCCCCCTATTGACCCAAGGCGCTGGGGCTTCGGCACCTCACAGCCTAGCCACGAGGTGCGCTTCCGCTACCGCCTGAAGCCCATGCTGTGAGCTCATAGGCCTGACCACACCCTGTAGTCCAGAGTGGCACTGGACAGCCATCCTTCTGGCTCTGCGGCACCCCCACCTCTCCCTAGGATCCTTGCCCTCTTGCCTCCTGAAATCTCATAGGTTTTCATGCTCCCTGAAAGATGCTGCTTCCCCAGTAGATTTTGCCAGACCCTCCTCTCAGGAGGAGCACCCACGAGTCAAACGGCATCTTGTGAGCACTGCCTCAACCCCTCCTGCCTGCTTTATTCGGTGCCCTTGCTCCACATCCTATGGGTTCAGACTCTAGAGATGTTGTTCAGTGGAGTCAAGCCATGCATGTGATTGTTAATTCCCTAATAGATGCACTGAGAGAAAGCAAAGGGTTAAAGGTGAGGGTTGTTTTCCGGTGTGTATCTCTTAGCCCAGAGTTTCCAAAGAACTAGAACTTAAACAATTTCAAAGAGACTCATCTGGTGCTTTGCGTTCTTGTGTCCTGTCATCAAACTCTTGAATGCTTTTGAAAGTGGTCTAGCCATAGTCTCAGAACCACCACATTTGATACAGGGGCCACTCAAGGTGCCCCCTCCCGCCCCTTTCTCTTCTCTGCATCTTCTCCCCATGGTTCCCAAGAACACCACTGAGTGTTCTCTCTACCTCCATGCCTTCTATCTCCCTGTGGGATCTCACAGCCCCTTGGATATGCTCGGTCCGTGCAGAACTCGGCATCCATCCCACACTCTAGTAAACGGCTTCCTTCCCTACTGCCCTGCCTCTCTGCTCAGGATGGCCCTTCAGACACCAAACACCTCACCTCCCCCATCACAGACCGTCAGGCCCAGTTCTGTCAGCTCAAGCCCTGTAATGCCTCTGAAAGATCACTTCCCACCCACCTCTGCTGAGATTCTCAGCCCTGTAGCCTCTGCCTGTTTCCACACCAGGCCTCACCCTTTGTTCACACAGCTTTTCAAGGCCCTTTTCAGAAAGTGTCTCTGGCTGCCACGTTTTGTCTCCTGACTCACCGTCACCTTCATGCACCTGTCGTCTGCATGCTTCATCCCTAGCAGCTCTCTGCTGTGCAGCCGTCCCAAAGCAAAGGTATAGCTTCTGCTGCAAGCCCAGTACCGGTTACCAGCCTTCTTGGATTTCCATCTCCCCACCCCAGCATGGCCTTGGGCCCCTTGGGCTCTGCGAACATTGTTTATATATCCCAGCACACCTGGGCTATATCATTGCTGTCAATGTCTTGGTTTCCTCTTCCTGCTCCTGGCCCAGATTCAAGCCCATCAAGGATTTGTCCTTGGAGGGTCTGAGGGGAAGGAGGTGAGAGGTGCAGGGATGAAGAAAGGGGCGCAGCACTGCTGGGCTGGGCCAGTGTAACTAGGCCCAGCGACTAGTACCCTTGGTCTCCTCTGCCTGGACTGTCACCATCCGTCCTCATGGAGGGGACCCAGAACCATCAGAACCAAGAAATTAGCCCATCAGAGTATGGTAACATGTCCATTTATCTCTGCCTACCAAATTCTAAATATGTATTCCATCGTAGAAACTTGATTTCCAGCCTTGGCAAATTTACTCTGTACTCAAACATATCCTGCCCTTCCATGACCTGGTGCATGAAATACAGGTGACCTCATGGCTAGACATGCTTCCTGGGTTGGGAAGTGGGCAAGTGTTGCTGCCGGAGCTGTGGCCGTCTGGTAGCAGGGCCTGGCTGGGACTAGGACAGGCTGGGGAACAACTGTAGCTGGATAGAGGATCCTGGGAAAGGTGGGTCCGGGCAGCACAGACAAGCTCGCCACCGCAGGGCCCAGGCAGAGCAGCTTCCCTGGCACTGCTCTGTGTCCCTTTAGCCCACCTATTCTGCCCTGCTGAGCATTGCTCTAGCAGCAGGCAGAGGCCCAAACTGCGGGCAAGATGTCTCCAGCTAGCTGTGTGACCCTGGACCAAGACCCACCTTTCCTGGACGGTAAGGTCAATCTCATAGAGCCCCTACCTGGCCATGACCATTAAGATAACCTACCCACTTCTACAAGGCCAGGAACACAAGGAGAGGAGATGGACAGGGATGTGAGACGAGGGCTGGACTGGAAAGCTGAGGGTCATAATGGTGAGCTTACCAATGGCCTCCCATTCAGCCAGCCCCCGTGTCTAGTCCAATGGGTAGGGGAAGGGGGCCGTCTCTGTGGCCTTGCCAGGCCCTCTTTGCTGTGCCCTCTCCCTTTCCACATATCCAGGGGAACATGAAACAGGATCCTTGTCTGTGAACCGACCGAGCATGCTGAGGGCCTGAGTCCCCTGAGGCAGGACCAGAAGCTCTCAGCTGTAAGTGGCCTGGGCAGCCCCCCAAAAACTCTCCTCCAGAAGGTTGTGTGAAAGACCAAGATGGTCAGTGGTCAGCTCTGAGGCAATCAGAGGTGCTCTATCCCACATACAGGGGTCTCCCAGGAAACTTGGCTATGCAGGAGAATCCCAGTGCCTGCCTGCTTGCGTGGGTAGCCCTGAGGTACCTGTGGTTCTTGGTCCCCTCCCCAGAGGGATGGAGACAGTCCAGGCAGAGGAGGCCCAAGGGTACACCTGGCCACACTGGCCCAGCCCAGCAGTGCTGTGCCCTTCTTCATCCCTGCACCTCTCACCTCCTTCCCCTCAGAACCTCTAAGGAAAGAGCAACAAATGGATTCTCTCTGGAGACAGCTTACAATAAAACAAGATCAGAGATGTCTTCTCAGCTGGGTGTGGAGGCACACACAGGGACCCAGCACTCAGGAGTCTGAGGCAGGAGGATTCATGTTCAAAGGCAGCCTAGGCTTCACAGAAAGAGTTTGTCACACACACACACAAAATCCACAAGCCAAAACAACATAGAGTAAAACAACTCGCCTATGGTGGTTTTTGGTCACCTGGAAAGGAAAAGTTTTTTCCCCATGTGGTCACCACAGTGAACATGCCAGTCTCACGGCACAGAGCCCAGGGACCAGCAACTTACTGCAGGCAGTCACTCCTGCCCGCTCCCTGAGCCAGCACAGAGAAGAGTCCACCTTGCCTCTGATCCTGGTGGTCAGGTGCATACAGAGGCCCGCCGGAGACCGCTGGCTAAGGCTAGGTGGTGCCACAGGGAGCCAGGCTTGGCAGGCCTGGTAGAGGAGTGGGGAGTGGAGCAATGTACAGGCTTGGGAGTAGGGGTGGAGAGGAGAGGCTCTGCCTTGGCCTGGGCTGTTGGTGAGTTGCTACATAGGGTCGCTATAACCGTAAGCAGCAATGTCTGTCTGTGGCCAGTGCTCCTCAGGCCACTGTTGACTCTGAGGCTCTTTCCCAGGAAGTGCACACCCAATGGACACAGACAATTAGGAACAGTTAGAAAGCCGGTGTGCACACACTAGATACGCATTCATAGCAGATCTACATCCACAGCTATTTGTATTGTACACAGCCCATACAACATACTGTCAGACACAGACACATGTGCATGGATGTCCCAGACAGATACACATACATCACCAAGGCTGGCAACAAGGCCCCTGAACTTCCACACCTGGCATGCTATGTCCCATCCCATCTGTACATCTTGGGCACAAATCAGGGACTTGGGAGACCTTGGTCCTATTGCCATAACTTGAGCTGTATCTCATCAGTCTGCCTGGTATGCATGGTTTCAGGAGTTCTAATACCCTGCCTCAATGTTCTCAGACAAATTGCCAACTACAGATAAGGAACTGAGGGAGCCTGGAGTCCCTCCTGACATAAAGAATCTGGGACCTTGTACAGAGAGACCTGAAGGCATCAGAGCTGAGTGAGGTGGGTGTGGGGAACACACAGAATAAAAAACACTAAAGATAAGTCAGGCACATGGAGGAACAACTGGGCATGCACATGTGTGTGCATGTGTATGCGATTGTATGTATGAATGCATAGGTGTGTGTGCACATGTGTGCATGTATGTGTGTGCACATGCGTGAGGGTGGGGGGCACACTGTTACTGAACTCAGAGAAAAGAACTGGGTGGGACATTGTCTTACTGCTCAATTCTCTGTTCATCAGCCACTCATTCACAAAAAAAGAACTTAGTAAGAAATAAAAAAAAAAGAGGAGAGAAGGAAAGAGGTAGAGGGGAAGGAAGGAGGGACAGAGGGACAGAGGGAGAGAGGAGGAAGGAGGAGGGGAAGAAAATGAGAAGAAGAAAAGCTTGACAGGAGGTAAACTCTAACTTGTAGGCATGTGTGAAGGAGTTTGTAGATCAGATTAACTGAGGTAGGAAACCTGCCCTGACTGTGGGAGGCACCACTCAGTGGCCAGGGTAGGAACAGAGCTGAACACCAGTGTTCCTTGCTCTCTGCCTCCTGACTGCAGGTGCAATGTGAGCAACCACCTCACACCCTTGCCGCCATGACTTCCCCCCATGATGGACTGTACTTTAGTGGGTAGTCGTTTCAGCTTTGACCTGAAAGTACCACCTCCTTTGAGGCTTCGGTAACTGTCACACCTACAAGGCGGAGCCAAGAGAGGACCCCTGAATACCTGAGATCCAGATGGGCCAGATCTCTTGGTTCCTGGATCCTGGACACTGGAGGTGGACCAAGAGTTCTCCAGAGAACATCGCTGTACTGCGCTACACCTTTCCCAGACCCTGTAACCTATCCCTTCACTTGTAAGTTACCCCACAAAATAAATCTCTCTTTTAACTACGTGGAGTTGCCATAATATTTAAACCAATACTGTACCGTCAAACTACAAACCAAAGAAACCCTTCCTTCCTTAAGCCGCCTTTGTGTCCATGAGAAAACGAACTAAAACACCCCTAAAGTACTCAGTGAGCACTGACTACACTCCAAGCTCTGGAAGCAGCCTGTGGAATGAAGATGTTACATATGGCCGTCTCTGCTGTCTGGGAACTCAGTCATCTGCCATCCTACCCTCCACTTCACTTAACTGGGAGTTTCCTTTCCTGTGTGCCACACTTTGTACTTTGTTGTGCAAGACAAGAGTTGTAGGATGTGAGCAGGCTGTGAGGGGTTCTATGAGGTTGGGGAAGTCTTGGGGGCTGAAGGTTCCCTAGAGAAGGGTAACAAGCATGCACTGGGTGGCAGGGAGTATCGATTGGTCAAGAATCTCAAGGCTGCCGGGCAGTGGTGGCACAGGCCTTTAATCCCAGCACTCGGGAGGCAGAGGCAGGAGGATCTCTGAGTTCGAGGCCAGCCTGGTCTACAGAGCGAGGTCCAGGAAAGGCTCAAAGCTACACAGAGAAACCCTGTCTTGAAAAACCAAAAAAAAAAAAAAAGGAAAAGAAAAGAAAGAAAGAAAAAAGAATCTTAAGGTTGCAAATAACAAAGTAACTGGGCGCACAAGGTGGGGGAGTGCGTGCCAAGCCAGCCCTGGGGAATTGGGATGAGCACCAGTTGAGCCATGATTCTGGGGACCCCAGAGTCTGCTCACTCACTTCACTTCTTGAAGCACTAGATCTCACACCCTCTCCGTTCTAGTTCCGTGACTCTATTCCAGCATGTTCCAGTTGCCTTCATCCCGCTGACTGTCTAGGTCACATGTCTATCCCAAAAGAATCACTGTGGTCATGAAAATATAAAATTGTAATTGCTCTGTGCATTATTCAGCCTCATGTCACTGCAGCAGAGGACCCAAGATCAGTAATGATCAAAGAGAAAAGGTTTATTTTTGGCTCAGGTTGCACCAGATGTCAACAGCAGGGAGTGAGCACACCACTCAACTCATAAGCCACGGAGCAATGCACTGGGGTGGAAAAGCCTGAAGTCCCATCATTCCCTGCAAAGACATGCTCCCGGTTGCCTAAGGGCCTGCTCTGAGGCCTCACCTTCTAGAGATTGCACCAACAGCAGGAACACCTTCAACACGTGGAACTCAGAGGACACTGACCCAAATCAGGACAGTCTAAGATTCCACCCAGAGCATGGGGCAGGGCAACCTTTTCCAGAACAAGTGGGGTCAGCTCAGGAGATGAGGGGGGGCACACTTGACCAGAAGCAAGCTTTGTTACATGGGGAGCAGGTTGGGGTAGACAGGTCAGGTGTGCAGACAGCAGCATGGAGGGGTGGGTGTTCAGGAGCTGGAGGAGCTGGAGGGTGCAGATGTCTGGATGCTGCTGAGAAAGCACTGACCTTGGGGTGAAACGCAGCAGTCAGTGAAGCCCACAGGGACCCAGACCTGAGTGCAATCCAGAGCCTATGCACACACAAGTGCAACCTCGGGAAGGGGGAGACAGGGACCAGGACCTGAGTGCAATCCAGAGCCTGTGCACACACAAGTGCAACCTCGGGGAAGGGGGAGACAGGGACCAAGACCTGAGTGCAATCCAGAGCCTGTGCACACACAAGTATGGTGATATTTTATTTGTACTGAAATGTGATTTTATTTGTATGTTAATAAATAAAGTTTGCCTGGGGGTCAGAGCTAATAGCAAGCCATAGCAGAAGTCTAGCAGTGGTAGCACACGCCCTTAATCCCGATCATATGACAGGCAGATCTCTGTGTGTTCAAGGATACCACCAGCATGGAGACACACGCCTTTAATCTCAATACCAACCATAGAACTGGAGGTCTGTATAGATGGGCAGTGACGAGGAGGTCATGTGGTTGGGTTTACAACCAATGAGAAGGCAGAACAGAAAGTCTATAAGAAGACAGACACACAGTTAAGTAGTCCTCTTGCAGAGAGGTAGGACAGCAGCAGCAGTGAAGGGTAAGGTTTTTAATCTCAGCTCTTAGCTATTGCTCTGACCTCTTGGCTTTTAACTCTGTATTTGGCTCTGTGTTTCTTATTTAACAAGACAGTTACATCTACACACAAGTGCAACCTCGGGGAAGGGGGAGACAGGGATCAGTCTCGATCAGGGAAAGACCTTGTCTTAAAAACAACAAAGGTGAATGGCACCTGAGAAATGGCACATGAGTCTGTCCTCTCATTTCCACACACTGGCACACGCATATTGGCTTCTATGCCAAGCAAAGCTTATTATTGCTGTAGTTATGAATTCACCCTATGACTTTTCCATACATGTGTATGTCATGCTTTGTCCAAATTCACTCGTGGTGGCTTCCTCTTTCTGCCCTCTCCTACTTTCAATGTACTCTCTTTTGTCTTAGTTTCCACAAATTAAAGGAAATAAGGGATACTCGTCTTTCTAAGTCTGGCTTATGTCACTTCTCTCAACCAGTACTCCATCCATTTTCTGGCTTCTCCTCCTCTTCTTCAAGGCTGGGTAATACTCTACAGTGTGTGTATGATGGATTATTAGCAATTTTAGCCTTAGTTTTTTAAGGAACCAACAAATTTCAGCCCATGTACGGTTTACCCAACAGCATTCTAAAGGGTCCGTTTTCCTCCCTGTCCCACCAGAGTTCATGGTTCTGCTGTTCTGGTTGCTTCTCTGGTAGTAGCTGTCTGACGTGGGTGAGGTAAGACTGTGATGTCATTCTGATTTGTGTTTCTGTGATGGACAAGAATGCAGAGTATTTTTTGTGTATTTATTGAGCATCTGTTCTTCTTTTGAGAAATGTCTGTTCAAACTATTCACCCATTTTTTTTATTGGATTATTTGACCTTGTCAATTTTTCAGTTCCCCATGCAGTCTGGATATTGGCCCTGTCAGGCCAAAGCCAGTCAGGTTAAAAGGACACCGCTGTCCCTGTGCCTCGGAGACTGTAGCTCCATGAAACTCCATGCAGTCCTGCTTCTCGGTTCCTGCTTGTATTTCCTGGGTTATTGGAACTTGGCTCAGAAAGCCCTTGCCTCTGATGATGTCTGTAGTTGTTTTCCCTGTGCTTTTCCCTCATGGTTTCAAAGCTTTGGGTCTTACACTAAAGTCTTTGATCCATTTTTAGACAGGATCTAGTTTTAATCTTCCGCGTGTGGATACCCAGTTTTCCCAGCAGGATGTGTTGGGGGACTGCCTTCTCACCAGTATGTGTTTTGGAAAGTTCAGATAAAGCCTTGAACTTAACTGACAGACCCCAGAAGGACTGAAGGTCCCAGATTAGGCCAGAGCTGAGATGGATGATTTCTGCCTTTCTCCTGCCAGATGCACACCTGCCGGGCTGTCCTCTGGCTGGAGCACCTCCAGTGCCTTCAGGCTACAGCTCTGGAGTTTCTGACAAGGGCAGGAAGGTGTATTCCCATCTGAGTTACCGAGAAAGGGGCCCTGGTGAGTGGACAGCCTGTGGCTGTTCCCCAAAATGCCACAAAGAAAGAACTTGTTGATCACACTCCACAGATACTTTCTAAATGCCTTCCACATACAAGCTTCTGTGGTGCGGGTTGGAGTACAGCAGTGAGCCATGCACTAAGAGCCTTACTCTGCAGCTCAGCTGGGTGGACAGGCTTAAGGCAGTAACCAGTGAACACAATAAACAGGAGGAAATGTGAACTGAGTGTGAGTGGTAAATGCAGAAGCAGATCATCCAGAGCATCAGGTAAGTAGTTAGGGCATTAAGTAGAGTGAGCCCGAGGCACCTCACCAACAAGGTGAGATCTGAACCAAGACCCCAGGAAGTGAAGGAATGAGCCAAACTCTTCACAAGGGGAAGACTGCCCAGGAAGGTAGTGTAGCTGAACTCTCCCTACTGGATGAGCCTGGAATGCTCCAGAAACACAAGTGGAGGACAGTGTGCCCTGAACCCAGAAACTAGGAGGGAGTGTGGTAGAGATGAGGTCATAGGCTGGTCACATAGCCCTTGAAGCCCAAGCGTGGAGTGACCTCACTGTCTGCTGGGGGCCCAGGAAGCCACAGAAGCACACGTGATGGAAGCAGAGATTATGGAGACCACTGCAGTGATGCGGCAGACAGCATGGGGTCCAGGAAGATGGAGGAAGTGGCAGCAGTAAGCGAGACCTGCTGATGGCTGAGAGCCCCTGGGGCAAGCAGTGTGGTCATGCTGGCCCTAAGAGAGAGCGGTGCTCTGCCCACGGCCACTCAGGGCTAACCATTCCCCATGGGCCCCTTGTCGTCAGCCGGCCTCTCTCCAAAGTCATGCATGCTAACCATATCTTCTTGGGCAGTGACCCTGCTGCTCTCAGAACAACTAGATGGCAGGGCCTGGGCAGTGCCAGGGTCCTGGTGCCATCTCAGCACCACAGCAAGGAAAGCTTTCAGATGCTGCCGGAAGCGACGACTGGAGAAGGCATAGAGGACGGGAGTGAAGCAGCAGTGGAAGAAGGCCAGGCTCTCTGTCACCTGCAACGTGTAGTCCAGATAGTGGCTGACCTGGCAGTTCCCAAAGACATGCAGGTCCAGCAGCGAGTGCAGAAACAGAGTGAGGTTGTATGGGAACCACAACAGGAAGAAAGCTACCACCAGGGTTGTGGCCATCCTCAGAGCCCGGCCCTGGCCTGGCGGCCTCAGCCTAACCAAAACACAACCAATGCGGGAGTAAAAGAAGATCATGGCCAAGAGCGGAAGGAGAAACCCCAGGAGGTTCTGCTGGAAGCGCAGGTAGAGCTTCCAAATGGTTGCATGTCCACCAAAATCGGCATAACAATGCCACACACCATCGAAGGTCTTGTGGACCTGTACAAAGACCATTTCTGGGATAGAGATGGCCAGGGCCGTGGTCCACACTATGGCAATGAGGAGCAGGTTCCTGAACCGGGTCTTTGGTCTGTGGAGGGGCTGAGCATGGACAATCTCCAGGTATTTGTCCAGGCTCATGCAAGTGATGAAGAAGATGCCACAGTAAAAGTTAATAGTGTAGAGAACGCTCACCATCTTGCACAAGAAACTGCCAAAAACCCAATGCCAGGCCACAGAGATGGCCCAAAAGGGCATCGTCACTACAAACAAGAGGTTGGAGACGGCCAGGTTCAGCAGGTAAAGCTCAATCATCCGTCTTCGAGGCACATAGCGGAGCAGCACCACCAGAAGGAGGAGGTTCCCAGCCAAGCCCAGCACGAAGATCAGGCTGTAGATGATTGGCAGGAAGACTCTCCCAAAGGACAAGACCTCATCCTTCCTGCAGACCAAGACAGTCACGTCATCCAAGTAGTCATAGTCATAGAGGAAGCTGCTGTTCTCAGGACTGGTGGTGGTGAGTGGCAGGGGGGACGCCTTGGTGGGCATGTCTGAAGTTCTGCAGAAAACAAAAAGCCACAGTGAGGGCCTGGGGGAATAGCTCAGCATGCAAGCACCAGGGCCCGAGTTCAGATCCCCAGAACCCACATAAAGCTAGCCACAGCAGCACACCTGTAACCCAGAGCGCCTACAAAAAGATGGGAGACAGACAGAGAAGCATCAGCAGTGCGCAGGCCAGCTAGCCCGGGGTACACAACCGCAAAGAGACTGAGACCTGAGTTTGTCCTCTGACATCCACATGCACACTCCCATACTCACATACATGAACATGTAAACACATACAAACACAAAGATTGAAAAAAGAAACCTAAACCACGAATGACTGTATCCCCTCAAACCCTGAGCCGAAATAACCCACCCTCTCCTGAGGCTGTGACTAAACACCTCCAGAGCAGCCCGAGGTAGTGCCCCTCAGTGTACACAGTACAAGCTGAGGTGAAGTGCAGATACACACCACATTCTCACTGAACACGTTAAGGGGAGCATTGTCAGCATGTAAACATGGAGTAGCCAGAATCTGGCCATTGTCATCTACTGGGTTTCAATAGCCTGTGGTTGGCATACATTTAGCCTGAAAGTTTCTAGTACATGTGTCCAGGAGTGTAGCAAATGCCGAAGCCAAAGCTATTTCCAGGATGCCTCTGGTATGAGAACAGGGCAACCACCACACTCACAGCGAGACACCGAGTTCAGAACTAGAACAGGGTCATCAACTCTTCAGTGCCCTCAAGCCTGGCTCCAGGGGCAGCAAGTCTGTCGAGCAGGGAGAGGCAGCAAGTCAAAAGCAAGCTTGGCTTATGTAGCCAGGACCAGGCCACCTGGAACTACATAGGGTTTAGTTTAAAAACACAGATTTAAAAAAAAAAATGTTGGTATCTCTGTCAACTGACTGCTGTGCCCTCTGCTCCCCTCTCCATTGTGATAGGGCAAGATACTGCTGAGGTTCCTCCATCTTATATTCTTGCTGAAGCCATTTTAGGCTTGACTACAATTTGATCTCCTCGATGGAGAATGTCATAGAAAATTACCCAATTGTATTCAAGAAATCTGAGGTCAAGATGCCCCAGCTAACTTAGCTTGTTAAACTGCCCGCTTGTGCAGAAGGTCCGCTCCCTCCAGCTAACTGCTTATCTTGGCTTCTGTTAAACTGCTTGCTTGAGGAAAGCACCTCCACCCTGCTACATGTGCCAAGTGAGATGGCAGGTGTTGGTTTTGCCTTCAAAAACTCCATGATCTGGACACTTGGTGCTACACTTGGGTTCTGAATGCCTGAGTGTAGTCCTAGCCAGCTGGAATAAAGACTTTCAATTGGCTATAAACTGTGTCTGAGTGATTGTCTCTCGGGGAGGGGGGCTCCCCATAACACCATCACAGACTAAGCTCCCAACTGTGTAACTCCTCAGCTGATTTGTATCTTTGTGTCACTCTCCCCCACACCATGGTGTCTGGCATGCCGTCTCCCAACTAATCAATGCAGCTAGTCCATAGGGACCCTGACTTGTGGCTATACCGGGCTTATTGGTGTCCAGGGCTTCTGGTTACAGCCTGAGAGTCTTCAGAGCTGTGGCCTGGATTCCTTCTTTGCACGCCTTGCTGTGCTGGTGTCCTCTCTTGAGCAAATTCCCTGAACTGTACTTAAAGCTTGGAAGGAGTGTGGATTGCTCAGCTGTTAGCAGCTGGGCTTGGTTGCACTCTGGCTTACCTTGGGCCTGCAGTGTCTGGTCTCTGTGCCCAGCTAGAGAGCTGGCGTTAGTTTCAAACTGGTTCGTCGGCTTCTCTGCTCTCTTTCCACTTCTCCTGCTATTTTGGTTTTCCTCTAGTCTTAGAATTCTTTCTCCTTGTTGCCCCGACTCCTCTCTTGCAGAGTTGTGGGAAGGGTGCTTCTCTTCTACTCTGATGAGAATCTGTCTTCAAGCTTTCAAAAATACACACAGCATGCATAATTATCCGCAGCCACTGTACCATGCAGTAGCTCCCTTCCTCTTCCTCTGCTGACTACAACCTCACCCCATTCATCAGCCTCTTCCACACCTTCTGCAATCGCTCATCTCTCAACTCATGCAGACCTGCATTTCCCACATGTGCATACATCTGGTGGTTCTATTTACAGTAATTTTGAGAACCTGCATGCTGCTTGCCATGGTGGTGGGGCATTATTCCTGGGCCTTTGGGCTAAGCCCAGAATGCATGGTGGCTGCACTCATTTACATCCCCCAGCAGTGCATGAGCCTTCCCCTTTCTCTGCATCCCAGCCAGCAGGGGCTTTTGTTGTTTTGTTTTTGTTTTGAAACCAAACCTCAGCTATGTAACCCTGGCTGGCCTGGAACTAGCTGTGTAGACGAGGCTCACTTTGAGCTGGCTCTTGCCTCTGCCTCCCTGTTTTTTGTCTTTTTGATATTATTCATCCTTACTAGAGTGGAGTGATACCACACAGAGGTTGGATTTGCATTTCCCTGATGGTTACTAATGTTGACTTTGGGGGAGTACAGTCGTGCACTATTGACCACTGTGTGTCTCCTTTTGAAAAATACCTTCACCTTCTCTTGTCTTTTGTTTGCTTTGTTCTGTTTGCTTTGATTTGTTTTGGTTTTGAACATGCCAAGTAGCAGAGGATGACCTTGAACTCCTGATCCTTCTGCCTGTGTCTCCCAAGCACTGAGATTGCCAGCATGTACTGTTATGCCCAGCCAATCATTTGCTCATTTAAAAGTTTTGGGGGAGGGTGGTAATGTCTTAAGGTCCCTATATACTCCTGATATTAATCCCTTGTCTGGTGAATAATTCATAAATATTTTTGCTACCCTGTAGGATCCCTCATCATTCTGTTGAGTCTCTCCTCTGCAGTGTTTGATATAATCCCATTCCCCCCAACCCATCCTCTAATTTTGACCTGTGCTTTTGAGGTCTTATCTAGAAAACCTCCACCCATACCTATGTATTGCTATGTACTGAAGCATGAAAATAGCATGAACTAGAACATGGGTGAAGTGAACTTAAAATTGTGCTCAATCCTGTACTAAGCTACAGAAAGACAGAGATGGGGAGGGGCAGGTACAGAGACCGAAAAAGAGGAAGATATTAAGGTGGTCTGCCTAACATCTGACAGTCGTTGATCACCTGATGTGGTGTCCCCTTCCTCACTCTCTGCCCCCACATGTGTCTCTCTTGAGGCTGCATGCTTAGTCAAAGCAGATGACCTTCTTTCATAGAGGAAGATGGCTCTTCGATCAAGGATATAGGACTAACTTCACTCCTTGTCAGAATCAAGGGTAGGGGCCTTTATTTATGTCCAACACATTGCATTGATCACCAGTGGGGAGGGGCTTTGGGGGAAAGGGGAAGGAGACAAAAAACGAATCTGTGCTCAGCAGGAGTTATGCTGAGTCACTACAGAGGGGCCTGTGGGCTAGTGGTGCTAATGGGTCATCAATTCCTCCTAAACATCTGTATTTTGTTTCCTGTTCTCCAATTCAACTAGGGTGAACTTCTAATATGCTCAGTGACAGCTTACATTCATATTTATTTATGCTTTTAGTGGATGGGAATCTCTTTTCATAAGAAGTTGGGGGATTGCAGTGATCCTCCTGCCTCGCTTCTCAAGTGCTAGAGAGCTGGCCTGTACTGCCATAACTCAGCTTTTTTAAAGGGGGCTTATATGGTGTGGGCTTTACCCTTTTCATGTATGGTGCACTATTTTCCCTAGTTCTTTCTGACTGAATTATTTTATTTTTGTAAGAAGAATTTTGAAAGAGCTGTTGGCTCAGGAGGCCCTCATGGGACTCTGAGCATCCATGAGTCTGGATGGAATGAACTGGGTGGGAAATATCACCCCTCCCATGGAACACTGGAGAACTCCATCTCTGTCAGCCTCTGCCCCACCCTTGAGCTCCTATCTAATAGAATGGGGACTAGATGCTGGACAAGCCATACACATGTCTGGGAAGTTTTCTCTAGGACCCAGCTCATCTCCTGGCCAGCCTCAAAGGTGGCTCTGTGCCTGCCTTAGTGGGCCTCTGCTCCTCTCCTGTACAATGGCTTCTCCAGGCTCTGAGTGTCTCTCATTCCTGGGCTGGCATCAGGAGTTGAGCTGAGGAGGGGTACAGGTGAGGAGAACCTTTCTGAGGCTCAGGCCTTGTCAGTCAGGATGCCAATAACTGCACCCTAGCTGTTCTCCACAGCGCCAGCCCTGGCCTTGATCCGATTTCTCCAAGTCCCTGACTTTTGCTTTAGCAAATATGCAACCTAACAGATGCTTAGATCAAAGTCAGGGCTGGCAACTTTTGAAGGTCTCCCTCTCCCTGGAGCACTCTGGGAAGCTCTCCAGGTCCTCTGAAGCAACAGGCCTCTCCCAACACTTCCATCAACATTCCCCGGATGACTCAGAAACTATGTCCCTGTACACACCATGGATGGCACGTGCCTTCCTGGCCACTGTCCTGTAGCTCACAGAAGGGGTGTGAGCACTGGTCATTTTCACTCCCTTATATTCACTGGAACCTTGAGAGGAATGAGTTGCTCACTTCTTAGGGTAAGTTTGCAGGTAGTAAAGGTGACTCTGCAGAGAAAGCTTTAGGGGATCCAGAGATTCGCTTAAGGGCTTCCAGTCAGAGGGCTGGCAAGGTCAAACTCAGCTAAGCTTACCTCCCATAAAGCTAGAGACACAGAGGCAGATGCAATTAATCTGTAGGACAGTAATGCTGCTGTATCTATCTATGCTGGGGCTATAGCTTAGTTGATAGAGTGCTTTCCTAGGATGCAGGTTTGACCCTCTGCACTGTATGGGTGTGGTGCACTCCTTCAATTCCTGAACTCAGGAGGTTTAAGTAGGAGGATCAGAAGTTCAGGATCATCTTCAGCTACACAGAAAATTCAAGGTGAGACTGAGATACATTAGACCTTGTCTCAAATAAAATAAAACCTCCAAAAACAAAAACAAAAAAGCATAGCTCCATCCACGTGGCACATGGCCTTGTGGGCAGTGCCATGTGAGCTCGCTTTCAGGGACAAGTGGCTTTGTGAGCCATGACATGTGACCTGAGCATGCCTGGAACTTCCTCACGGGATGCTCAAAGGCTGTTAGAGTGACGTCCATGTCCCAGAGGGTGAAACAGACATAATGAGGGAACACCAATTCCAAAAGCTGTGGATGAGCTGGGTGGACTGAAAACTCAAGGGGGAACGGCCATAGCTTAGTCTGAGGTCCCCCTTTCAACAGACCAAGCTTAAATTGGAAGGACGTGGCTCCTACAGTAGAGCTTTCAGCCTGAGAAACTTAGGCCAGAGAAACGCAGAAGGCTGAGCCAGCCCCTGGAGGTGTGCAGCTGGCACATGGCCTTGCGGGCAGGTCTGTGAACTCCTGCACAGCAGTCAACACTGTAGCCAGCGGCGGGGGACACTGAGGGTCTCTCCTCGCTTGGATACCCCCACACTCAACTCAAGTTGCCTGTGAAACCTTTATCCAAGTCACAGATCCAGACTCCAGAGCTCTGACAGGCATCCCTCCTTCTTCCACTGCCCCTGGGCCCCAGCCAAGAGCTCTTAAGGCCAGGTGGGTAGGTCCCCCAAGGGGCTGACCTCCATCCATCCCAGCAGAGTGTGCTGTGGATGGCGCAACCTTCCAAATGTACAGACTGCCCAAACAAACAAGTTGAGCCTGACCTCACAGGCTCCCCAGCTTTTGGAATGTAAAAGCAACCGACCTGGTCACTTCTAGTGGACTGTGCCTTTGCTGACTTACCAGGACCAGGAAACCAAGCCCTGATTTAAGCACCCCACAAAGCCACCCCTCCCTGCAGCACCCCTGCCCAGTCCCCAGCACTCACACAGGGTAGTCCTAGCCGGCCTTCCTTCACCCTCTGGGTACAGAGCTGGTTCCTCTGAAGTCTGGGGGCTCCAAGGGCGACAGCTGTCTCCAGGACTTCTCAGTGCAGGACTGACATCAGAACAACATTAGCAAAATGATGGCGATTTAAATGGTGTGGCCGCCTCTTCTCCTCCCTCTCTTCACTCAGTTTTTCCTTTTGATCTTATTTCCTACCAGACCCAGCTGGAGCCAACTTTGCACAGCCTCAGGATCCTGCGACCCAGAGCATGACCAGCACAGAACCTCAACCTACTGGGCCCTCCCCTGGGGACTCCCGATTGGCTTTTGGGATCCACTCTTCTCAGCCTCAGATGGCCCCTCTAGCCCTCGGCCCAGTGTTGTGGCATTCTTGATATTCCTGGCCCAGCAGTAGCTACACACACTGGGGCAGCCTCAGCCCCTAGATGCAGGAGCATCCTCCAACCCCAGAATAGCTGCACAGATAGGTTGTGCCAGGCACCAGAAGCCTGTCTCTAGGGGGCTGTGGGCAGTACTGGGCTGTCTCCTTCCTCCCTCCATCATGGGCTAGGGAAACCATCAGTTATTAAATTATAGCTGTATGTGTAACAACACCCTACAATTACACAGCACTTACTACAGGCCAGGGTCTGTCCTCAGGACTTCTCCCATTCATTCATTCATTCATTCATTCATTCATTCATTCATTCATCATTCATTCTGTCTTTGGAACAGCACTAAGACAATTGTCTCTATGAGGGGACCAGACACAGAGAGGCCAAGGAACCAGCCAAAGCCACTCAGCTGAAGCTAGCTCAGCTGGAACTCACTCTGGAATCCAGGCTAGTCCATGAAAAGACAAAGTGGGGAGTGGGTAGGGAAAGAATTGTATATTAAACCGCTTCTGCTTAAGCAGCCTCACTGCCTCACTGGGAGGTCCTTCAAGGGCTGATGGCTCTCAGATGGAAGAACAAGTCCAACACCTGTGAGGCACAGGAAAGGCAACCAGTGAGGGAGGGAGCCTAGAATGACCCGCGCAGGGGCAGGGCCATGCAGGCAGCACTTGGAAACTTCAGGCCCAGCCAGCTGCAGACAAAAGCCAGGCTCCATCCCAGCCCCTGACCCCCACCAGTCAGTTTCACTGTCCAACATGGCTGGTTGTACACAGTTAAGGACTGGTAAGGGTTCAACCTGCCAAGGTCCTGCAGCCAATCCTGGGCCTGACAGAGATTGACCCAGAAAGGATTTTAATACAGTGGCCTTAATATTTGTCACATCTGGCTTAAAGAAGGGTGCAGTTATTACCTCTGATTCAAAGTTGGGGGCACTAGATCTGGGGAGGTTATAGAACTGCCCCAAGGAACTGAAATTCTGAGATGGAAAGTGACATTCCCAAGGACACACAGCAAGGATGGTATGTAAGAATGCCATGTTAGAACCCAGCTGCTGCTCAGGCTGCGTGCAGCAGCCCTTCCTCTCACAGATGGCCCTCTCTGTGGGTCCCTAGCTAAAGGACCCCCAGGGACCAGGGTCTCTCACCTGGGGATGTGAGTTTACATCAAGGGGGAATTGGTGGTCACACATCTGGCTTCCAGCCCCTTCCCCGCCACTTGCCTGGCCGCAGGCTTGTGCTGTCAAACCTCCTCCATCCTCAGAAAGGCGTAAGAGACCCCTACTTCTGCAACAGGAGCCTTCATTTCCTCTCCTCACGGCCCTGCCATGCTCTTGTCTGTCTGTCTGTCCATGGAGTTAATGACTCTTCTAATAACTCCCTTACCCACCACAATCCACTTCAATGTTCCCTTAAACCCACATTTAAGGCCTTTCACAGTGAGCCCAGCTTTGCAGGGTCCACACCAACAGATTCAGACAAGCTCTGTCTGATAACACTAACCTTTCATGACGTTCCATGGGACAGGTACTCCCCAAGGCCCCTCCATACCTACCCTGATGCCCTTCCTGGTTCAACAGAGCAGCAGGTATTACTCCTGGTTTTACAGGACATGCGGGACCACGGTGCATACCAGACAGAGCCAACTAGAGCTCCAGTCTCTGTGCCCAGATCATTATGCTCATGCTCCATTCCCTTAACTTGGTCTGTCTGTTGAGACACTCACAGTGTGAGCTGGCCTCAGACTTGCTATTCTCCTATTTCTGCATGCTGAGCACCAGCATTACAGGTCTGTAGACTATACCAAGCTCTCCTTTTTATAGCATTTTATTTTTCTTTCTCCTTCTCTTTTTTTAAATTTTATTTTATGTATGTGAATATTCTGCCTGGACGGATGGATATGTACCTCATGTGTGCCTGGTGGCCATGGAGGCCAAAAGAGGGTGTCAGATCCCCTGGAACTGGAGTTACAGGCAGTTATGGGCTACCACTTGGGTTCTGGGAACTGAACTTGGGACATCTGGAAATGCCTTTAACCACTGAGCCATCTCTCCTGCCCCAACATGTTAACATATGTCCAGGGCTGAAGAGGGAATTGCTCAGTCTGTGAAGTGCCTGCCTTGCAAGCCTGGGCCTGAATTAGGTCCCTAGCACTCATGTAGAAAGCTGGGCTTAGTAGCATGCCACCTGTAATTCCTGTTCTGAAGAAACAGAGACAGGGTCCTGACCCTGGGACACACTGGCCAGCTAGCCGACCCTAATCAGTGAGCTCCAGACCAGTGTAAGACCCTAAAGAATGACATCCAGCACCAGGCAGTGGTGGCTCATGCCTGTAATCCCAGCACTCGGGAGGCAGATGGCTCTCTGAGTTCAAGGCCAGCCTGGTCTACAGAGTGAGTTCCAGGACAGCCAGGGCTACATTGAGAAATCTTGTCTCAAAAAACCAAAACCAAAACAACAACAACAACAAAAAGACCCCCAAGGCTGAGCTCTGGCCTCCACAGCCACATACACACACACACACACACACACACACACACACACACACAGAGATACACACACACAGACACACACAGACACACACACACACAAATAAATAAAATGTTTAGTGTAAAATGTACTGAGGAAAGCTGGATATGATGCTAAATCTCTCCAAACCCTTCCCAGGCAGATAGAGCTCTCAGGACAATTCAGCAAGGTCGGTCGGTCTGTTGTCTGTCTTCTTGCCCAGAGCTCTTTCTGCAGCCACAGCGGGTCTAGAAGGAGCTACTTAACCAGTCCCTGCATGGTAACCCCCCCCCACACACACACACACACACATCCCCACGCCAAGCTCCCAGCTCCCTGTGCTCCCTGAGAGCCTGCATTCCTCAGGGTTTCCTGGCTTCATGGGAATGTCTGGGGTGCTGATAACCCAGGGAGGCAGCCATCCTCCTAGAACAGTTCTCAGCATGGGGAGCCTCTCCCCTGGTTTTTTTTAAAACCTCCCCCATTGTCATTTTGCTGAGTTTAAATGAATCACCTCTACCACCCCAGGATGGTTCCTGAACGTCTCTGAGCCATAGGAAAGTACCTTGCCTGGGACCACTGAGCTGTGCAAGCCTCTGACCGTCTGTTTAAATCTAAGCTTCATGTCAGGACCCCAAAGATGAGCTGGAGGGGGTCATTGGACTCCCTTATTGTCCCTCTTCCGGTGTGGCCACATCGAGTAAATCTCTCTCTGCTTTTTGGTTGCTGCCTCTCTAGCTGGCACACCGGGAAATGATGGCTGGGTCTAGCTTACTAGGAGTGTCGGGGCCCAGGCTCAGACTCTAACTCCAGCAAAAAGACAGGGTGGATCTCAGCCCTCGGAGGAAGGCCCCTGAGCCATCTGAGACTCAAGCCTCAGAATCCACAACGCAGGGTCCCAAAGAAGTTGCGGAAGAGCCTCCCCCTGGGGTAGAAATTGCTCCATGCCTTCCTCTCCAGTACCCAGGTCCAGGCTACTGAGACCACTGTAGCCACAGAGCAGCTCCACCCTCCCCGAGGGCTGCCAGACCTACTAGGGCCAGACCTGATCGCCTGAGGACATCCACCGGAGTCTGAGAGGGCCCAGTGGTTGCTGCCTCTTCCTCGGGGACGTGCGGAGTGAGTAGGAATCTCCGGACACACATCCTGGTTTCCTGGGGTTGGGGAAGCATGCTTTTCCCTCGTAAGTCCTCCCATCCGCTGCAGTGAGCCAAGTCCTAACGGCCCCCACCCCAGGGAGGAGTGCCCCAAAACAGCCCAGTGACTCTGGAAAGCACAGTCCCCGATTTCCCGCAGCTGAGCCAGGCACACTGACTCAAATCTTGCGGCTTGTGTTCAACATCCCGGCCACCTAGGTGGTCTTCCCAGCTCCACCCAGCATTCAGCTTTGTCCATCCTGGACCTACCCAGTGGGATGCCCCTCTGTGCTGCTCTGTGCAAACCTGCGCCTTCCCAGGCTCCCTTCACCATCCTTCCTCGCCCTTCTCCCGCCACGTCACGATGGTTCTGCTGTCTTGCTGTCTGCTCCCTCAACTGTCGGGAAACTTTCCTGAAGCTGGTCAGAAGCAGATAATGAATGAATGACTGAGTGAGTGAATGAATGAGTGCGGGTGTGCAGTGCGCTGCTGGCTGTGCACTCAGTAGTGTGTGGCTGGTCCTTCTCTCCTCCAGGCCAGGCCCCTGCCACATGTCAGTGCACTGCTTGGTAAGTGCTTCGTCTCCAAAGGAGCCATAATACACAGCAGTGCTGGAGCTGACTGCCTGTTGCTTACCCGGAGCTGGCCTTGCACGGGGTGGCTCTGCATTTCCCAGCTCTCACCCGAGATGACATCTTGTTTGTTTGGTTGATTGATTAGTTAATTGTAGAGACTGGGTCTCACATAACCAAAGCTGGCCTCCTGTTTCCAACTGGCTAGAACTGGCCTTATAGGTGGGTGCCACCAAACCAGATCTATGTTGTTTTGGAGAAAGAGTCTCACTTTCTAGTCCAAGTGACCTTAGATTGATATATAGCCCAGGCTGCCTTTGAATTCCCCACCCTTCTGTCTCTGGGGTTAGAGCCCGTGTCAGCACTGGATTTAGGGTGGGCTTGGTCCTTCACACCTGAGAAGTGAACGTGAACTTAGGCATTTGCCTTTCTCTGACTCCACAGACCAACAGAGTGGAGGACAAGATCGGATGGGTCTCCTCTCAGACAAAGGAGTACCAGACCTCCTGTGAGGCTAAACACCACTTATCAATGGATCAGCAAAGAAGGCTGAGGGGGTGTTCAACAGGAACCCAGAGCCTGTTTCCCTCCCAGAGAATAGCTAAATTTCTAGGGCCTGGGTTCCTTCCTCACACACCCTCTCTTTACTTCTTTATTTTAAAACTATTTTTAAAAACAGTAGTCTTGTTTCTGGGAAGCCAATTAGCTTTCCCCAATGTTAGTGTCATGTAATCATAGCAGAGAGAATCTAATGATTGTAAATGAGCATGACCCATACTATTGACTAACTCGCAGATGCCACAGTTTGGACACACACGCCACACATGGTCTGAACATGTCCCAGGCACTTATATTCTGGAAGTTTAGTCCCCAGGGTGGCTGTCCTCAGAGGAGGTGGGACCTTAAGAGACAGCCTCAAGGGAGGCCACTGGGTCATAGAGGCAATGATCCTGGAGGAGGGTAGTGTTGGAGGGGATCTCAAGAATGAGTTGTTACTAAATGAGTTCAATGTCTGGGCTGTTGCTCTCGCTTCCTGCTTGGCCATGTGATGTGTTCCCAAGACTGTAATGCCATCTGCCTTGAGGCCTCTCACCAGAGTGGGTCAGATACTGGCCACATACACTTAAGCCTCCAGTATATAAAATGTGTGTGTGTGTGTGTGTGTGTGTGCGTGTGCGTGCGCGCGCGCATGTGACAGCACACGTGTGGAGGCCAGAGAACAACTTGTGAGACTCAGTTTTCTTCTTCCACCATGTAGGTCTCAAAGGTCAAAGCCGGCTTGGTGGCAAGCATCATTCTTAACCATTGAGCTATCTCCCTGGCCCTCAACCTCTCTCTCTCTGTGTCTCCCTCTCTGTCTCTGTCTGAGTCTCTGTCTGTGTCTCTGTCTCTCTCTTCTCTTTCTCTCTCTCTCTCTCTCTCTCTCTCTCTCTCTCTCTCTCTCATTTATTCTGCCTCCATGTATGACTGCACACCAGAGGAGGGCACCAGATCTCACTACAGGTGGTTGTGAGCCACCATGTGGTTGCTGAGAATTGAACTCAGGACCTCTGGAAAAGCAGCCAGTGCTCTTAACCTCTGAGCCATCTCTCCAGCCCTCAACCTCTTTCTTGATGAAGTATTAGCTGTTAGTATTTTGTTAGAGCAACATGAAATAGACTAACAAACGTATGTAATTCCAATTTCACCAACTGCCCTATTGATGGCTGAGGATCTAAGCCAGGACCCCTCATGGCATTTGCTTGAGTTTCCTTCGTCTCTCCACTCTGAAACAGCACTGTGATCTTGTCTAGTCTTGATGGTTTTAAAGTCAACTGCAGAACTTTGTGTTCCTACAATGACTTCACTACTTTTTTCGTTTATAATTATTGAGGACCTGTGACTGCTACTTAGAGACCAGGCAGATAACTTGTTTCTCATCACACTGATTTTTGGGTCCACTGGTCATACACACTTCCAATAACCAAAAACGGCTGTGGTGTTGCCAACTGCTGACTTTCTGTGGCCAGCAGTCTCTCTGCTGTGTTCTCTGGAATTCACTATCGAAGCAGATTATAGACTGGGCCATTTCTTTCCTTCTGTGACTGTCACAATTTATCTTGCTGGCCCAGCTGTCTCCTCCCCTGTTTAAATATCTCAACACATCTGCATCCTGTCCATCTGAGATGTGCCCAGAGGCTGTCATCTGACCTCTGTGTCACTCTCCAGCTGTGGCACCTCTGACAAGTCACTCTCTGGAGTGCAGGAACGGTGACTAGGGAAGTTCACAGCTCTGCACGGGCAGCCAGGTTTCCACGGAACCCACAGAAGCACCTTCCCGGCAAGGCTGGCCCTTCCCTGAAACTGGTGGGCTGCAGGGGAGTGTGTCATAGCCCCCGAGACAGTGAGGAAAAGAGCTTCCTGCCCCTGACACAGCAGTAGTGAAGGCCCATGAGGGCCTAGTTCCTTCTGGTGGAGACCTAACATTCCAGTTTGGTGGGGTCAATGACCTGGCTAGTAGGCTCAGGAAGGAGGGACTATCTCTAGGAAGGCAGATGTATCTTAAGCAATGCCAAAAATGTAGGAGGAGTCATTAGTCCTTTACTCCTACGAGACACTAGACCTTTCCTTCCCAGACCCCCTCCCTAACACAGTCTCTGCTAGTGTTACCATCATGAGGTTCAGTTGGGTCTGCCCACCTTTATGAGTCCTGCTCACCTTTATGAGGTGCCAGTTTTCTGAGGTCTTTGTTCCATCTCTTTCTTTATGATGCTGGCCAGAACCCATGTAGGTTTTTCTGTCACTTGGGGCCTTCCATACTTTCTCTAAAGCTCCCCTCCCTGCCATGTGACCTCTGTGCTGGTTTAACGCAAATGGTGTGACTTTTCCCTTCTCCTTCCATCTCTTCAGGCAGCTGCTGAAGCTTGCAGCTTCCTGCCCTGGGGAGCTTCTTTTAAACTCTAATAAAAATTGTTCTTGAGCTTCCATTTGAGTTGCTCTTAAATTCTGTTATCAGTGAAACTAAGAACCTTAAGAGAGAGCTCCAGTTCCCGTATCAGCCCCAGGGCCCTGGGTCCTTCCTCTGACCTCTAATCACACATCCACTTCCAGTGCCACCAGCCTCATGCCCTGAGTCCTTCCTGCTTCCAGGCCCTCTGCCAGGCCTCTGCAGTGGTGGCCAAGAAGCCCACATGGACAGCTGGCAGTATTTGCCCAAACTCTGGCAACACTGAGCGGAAGTGCTCTCCACCCCTGAGATGGTTACCAGTTGTTTCACACCAGCCATAAAACACCCAGGAAGTTGAAAATGGAGCTCAGACCAAGGGGAGGGGGGGCTTTGTTCTAGAGGCATTCAGGAAACCCCTGCTTCTCTCTTCTTAGAGCCCAGAGTGTAAACCTGAGAACCATTGACTGTGGCCGACCTTCATGTCTCCCACCACCTAGCTCTAGCTACCCCCCATGAGCCTCCTGCGTTCTGCAGGTCCTTCCCAAACCCCCATTCTGATTCCTCTCCAGCTCTGGGGCTCCTATTATTCAGGAGCAGATATGACTTCCTAGTAGGCTGCAAGCAGCTCTTCCACACAGCATGCCTGGCACTGAACCCTCATGGAGCAACCTGTGACCTGCCACAGCTTGCCTGCATTCAGCAGACCAGCTTCCAGGTGGGCCTGCCTCAGCCTCTGCTGGGTGAGTTCAGTCTGTCCTCACTGAGCGTATGAGGGGTCATCTCTTCCTCCAGGGTCTTGCCACTCTGGGCTCCTAACCCCACAATGGCCCCGCAGAAAAGAAACGGAGTCAGCACCCGCCTTTACTCACGTTGTTGAGATGTAGTCTGCTGGCCTCGGAGTGGCCCTCGCTGGCCTTCTGACTTGTCTGTCCCTTCAGCACACCTACCCACAGGTGGAGCTCTGGGCTGCAGGAAGAAAGGAGTTGCTTCTACTGATGGGAAGGTATGTAACCCTTCCCACAATTCCTAGTCTCTTGTCTTGGTTCAATTTTTTTCTTTATCGAAATACCCCTGGGGACTAGGGAGTCCGTTCAGCAGGTAAAGAGCTAGCAAGGAGCTGGGCTTGACACCTGAACCTCAGGTGGAAAAGGCAAGTGTGGTGACACATGCTCACAGTCCCAGCCGTGGGGAAGACAAGGGCAGCATGCAGCCCCAGCCACAGTGGTGGCCTCTCCGGGGCTGGCCAACCAGCCTAGCCTAATGGAGGAGTGCTGGGCCAATGGGAGACCCTGTCTCAAAATAAGGTGGATGGTGTTCCTGCTGCACACTCATAAATGCCATTTAAAACCCTGAGACGGACACTCTATGTTAGAGTTCTCGGGATAGGCTGTGCTTCTCCAGAGAGTACGTTACCAGGGATCAGAGAGAGTCACTTGTTCAAAACTGTTACTAGGAGCCATTTGCTCCTGCCCCCCAACACCCCCCACTGCCATGCTCTTCTCCTCCTCCTCAAGGAGACACATATGAGTGACCGTGGCCCAGGAACATGGATTCGGGTTGCCCCAGATACCATGTTCCATCATGGTAAGAGGTTTACAAACTGTGACAGTTACAGAGCAAAGGAGGTCATCGGACAGGCGCTTTTCAGACGCTGTGGTGGAAACATCAGGGAGGCCACCGGTACTGCACAGCAGGGCATCTCTGCTATGGACCTCAGATACTGGCTGGTAACATTCTTAGCTATGGTGATAAAGCTGCAGGGCCTGTTCAGTTAATACATTCCAAACGGATTAACCTGACAGTCACAAAGACGTTAGGTCAGACACAGAAGTGGGCAATGAATGACTGCTGTGAGGGCTAAGGATAGCCCAAGATAATTTGTCTCGGGATCTGCAACATTCCAACTCTCATTAAGTTGAGCCCCAAGGGCCTGTCCCGAGTCAGAGCTCAGACGAAAAGGAAGAACAGTGGTGCTGATGTTTGCCCAGTGCTCAGGCTGGAGGCACGATACTTTAAGGGATCCGTGTGTGCTCCTTGTCTACCCCACCCTCAGCTCCATTTTAGGAGGAAAGTTATGCACAGAGAGATGAGCTCATTCAAATTTCAGGACTTGGATCTGGAACGGACTACTCCAAACCACACCCTCAGCCTCCACCCAGCCGGTTGTCTGCACCCTCTGTCCTGAATCTAAACCTTCTTCCTGTGCCTCTGTGGGCTGTGTGTGCATGTTTGTGTGTTTTGTTCGTGTGTGGGAGCATGTTGTAGACGCTCCAGGCCAACCTCGGGGGGCTTCCTGCATCATCCTCTCCCCCATTCATTGAGGCAGCGCCCCCACCTGAACCCAAGCTCACCAATGCAGCTAGTCCAGCTAGCTGCTTGCTCCTGGGAGCCCAGCTCCCCCTACTGAGTGGAAACAGTTCCTGCTGTAACCAAACTGAGAAGAAGCAACCTAAAGGAGCTTGGGCCTGGCTTTAGAAGGACGTAGTTCATCATGGTGTTGGGAGGTGGGGTGGCAGGAGCCAGAGGTCACAGTGAGGTGGCAATCACGAAGCAAGCAGACAGTGGACAGAAGCAGGACCCAGCGATCAAACCTCAAGGCCTGGCTCCAGTGAGGCTCCACCTCCTACCTGTCCCACAGTCTCCAAAACAAGGCCACCAGCAGCAGACCAAGCGTTATAATTTACGAGAAGTGGGGACACTTCACATTCAAACCAACACTGCAGTTCAGGATGGACCCCATCAAATATGGTCCCTCAAGTTGCCACACAGGCACCCCTAAATGATTCAGTGAAGAAAACACCCCTTCCTGTCCCCTTCCACACCAGTAGGCCTCAGGAGCTGCTCTACCCAGATCACATGCTGCACGGGAAACACAGAACAGAGTGAGGAAATGGTGAGTGATAGGAACACTGTGCCTGGAACAAGCAACCAGCTCCTGGGAGCGGACGACCTGGGTGTGGGCTTGAAGTCTGGCAAAGGGACGAGGGACAGCTGTGAAGCCCTCGGGGCAGTTAGGCCTGATTCGTTTTCCTAGAAATACAATATTGGAGAGTTGAAGGGCCCTGATGTATCAGAAGGCTCTGGAATACTAGTTTAACCACAGCCCCCAGCACCAACCTCATTTAACCACCTGGCTGACTTCATCTGCCCCTGTGTCAGAGGTCAGAGGGGCCGCCAGGAAGGCTACAGACACTACAGGAGCAGAGCAGGGCACAGAGTGAGGGGAGCGGGAAATGCTTTTGCGCCCCCTGGTCCATGGCACACCCCACAGCACAGTTCTGACTGCAGAGCTCATCCCACCCGTTTCTTGTTTCGTGTTTGCAGAGTAGGCCATGACTCTTCCCCTACTTTCACAAGCCTCTCCTGGGTGGTGGCTTTAGTTTTGAAATGCTGCCCGGGAGCGCATCCAGAAAGGAGGGCTGAGGTGATGCAGACTCTACGTGCTTGCTGTCAGTTCTGCGTCCCAGGCAGTCCCAGGGCGTGCTGAGTGGGGCCAGAAGACCCGAGAGCTCCCTAAGGTGAAGGTGGCTCCCCGCTCCTCACACAGCATGGGGACCAGGCACTGCCACCACGGCGCACTGTCTGATGGGGCTCCGTGTCACCTGTGGTGTGTGTCACTGTGTGGACTTCCGCTAACCAGGGCGTTACATCTTGAAACTCAAACACTCAGTCTAACCCCTGCTTATGGAGGAATATTGGTAAGACCACAGCTTTGACGCTATCCCCCAATGAGATATGAAAATAAGAACATGTGTGTCTGTGCCCCACCTTAAGTCATCAAGGAGGCAGCCTATTCCTGTCACAAAAAAGGGACACGGCCTCAGCACAGTCCCGCTGTCCCTAGGGCTGGGGAGAAGTCCTTGCCACCCAAGCATGAGGACCTGAGTGAGGGTTCCCAGTACTCCTGTAAAAAGCCAAGTGTGGTGGTGCGTGCTCATCATCTTAGCTTTAGAGACAGGCTCTCACTGTGTGACCCAAGCTCCTTGGAGCTCACTGGCCAAGTCAATGAGCTCTGGCTGGGTATAGTGGCAGTCTCCTTGTCTTTATCTCTGACTCTGTGTGTGTGTGTGTGCCCGTCTCTCTCTGTGTGTCTGTCTCTCTGTCTGTCTCTCTGTCTCTCTGTCTCTGTCTCTCTCTCTGTCTCTCTCTCTCGCTCGCTCTCTCTCTCTCTCTCTCTCTCTCTCTCTCTCTCGCTCTCTCTCTCTCTCTCTCACACACACACACACACGTGGTGGTATTGTGTTCCCCAAAATATTGTGTATGCTAATAAACTTATCTGGGGTCAGAGAACAGGACAGCCACAATATTAAACATAGAGGTTAGGCAGTGGTAGCATACGCCTTTAATCCTAGCATTCCAGAGACAGAAATCCCTCTGGATCTCTGTGAGTTCAAGGCCACATTGGAAACGGCCAGGCACGGTGATACACACCTTTAATCCCAGAAAGCCACACCTTTAATCCCAGGGAGTGGTGGTAGAAAGCAGAAAGGTATATAAGGCGTGAGGACCAGAAACTAGAGGCCTTTGGCCTGGAGAAACCTTTGGCCTGGAGAAGCATGTGGCTGGTTAAGCTTTCAGGCTTCTAGCAGCAGTTCAGCTGAGACCCATTCTGGATGAGGGCTCGGGGCATCCAGTCTGAGGAAACAAGACAAGCTGAGGATTCAGCGAGGTGAGATAGCTGTGGCTTATTCTGTCTCTCTGACCTTCCAGTGTTCACCCCAATAACTGGCCTCAGGTTTGATTTTATTAATAAGAACTTTTAAGATTCATGCTACACACACACACACAGGTGTGGTGGGGTGCGTACCCCACCCTTTCTGTCTACCTCCCCAGTGGCATCATGGCTAACTTGACATGTAGGATATGTTAGTCATCCCTGCTTTAGAATGAAGAACTGAGGTGTTGTGCCCATGTCACGAGACCCCCCAAGCAAAACCACCACGGAGTCGATACCCGATGCAAAACACACAGGGGTTTATTGATAACAAGCAAGTCCGGACTTGGTCCGTGTCCAACACTCGATACAGCAGGTGGAGAAGGATGGCCCTGAGCTCTCAGAGTGAGGGGTTTTTAAAGGGAAAAACCGCAAGCAGGGTGGTACAAGCCTTTGCATCATCTAATTGGATGAGGGTGTGTAACCTTTGAATTCACTGGTTGGGGGTTACAGTTATCATTTTAGGGCAGGCCTGGACAAGTCCCAGGCTCTGTCCTTGAGCTGCCATGGGGGCTGGCTGGCCTGGCACATATTGACTGTGGGGGCTGACTCAGTGGCCCAGGCTCTGTCCTTGACTCATGCGCATAGCTCTAAGTTGATGAGGGGTCAGTAAACAATTGGTTAAACCTTGAGTGGTCAGAGTATATGCAGAAAGGGAGCTACTGCAAGGACTATGTCTTTTGTTCATGCCCCTGCATCTCAGGAAACTGACATTGAGGCCTGATCTCTGAGAGAAGACTGAGCAGCCTGTTTAAGGAGTCTGCTTAGTCCTTTCAGAGTCATAGAGATTGAGGAGATTTGCATGAGGGCATGATGGGACTGGGTTTTCAATCTAAAACATCTTGGGACCAAGCTTCTGTGCCTAACTACTAGGCTTTACTGTCCCCCGAAGTTGCATGTCCCCAGTGTTAGTACTAGTGCCGCCCATGAGTTATGGGGAAGCTCTTCTTCAAAGGAGAGAGGTCAGTAAAATGACAGGTAATTCAAGCAAAATTTACTCAGCAAAGCAAACACTCCAGAGAATGGAGGGAGTTTCCCCAAGGCAGGAGCTGCCCAGCGGGTTCTACATTGTGACATTAAAGACAGGCTTTTAAATGTTTGTGGGGCAGGAGACTAGCCTTGAACTCTTGCTCTGCCTTCGCCTCCCAGGAGCTGGGGTTAGGGCTTGCAGCACCACTCAACAGGCCGACTTCAACATCAAAGGGCAACTGTAGCCGGACGTTCCTGTCCTGACCACCGGTTCCCAAACACATGTTCATAGCATAGAAGAGGATTGTTCCACAGCAGGCAAAGTCTAAAGCGTGTTCACTGATGGTCCCTGCCCTCCCACATTGTGGTTACCCTGGTCTCCCTTTTAGGGTATTTCTCCCCATAATCCTCTAGAAAAGCCTCCAAGAGGATGTCAAAACCACAGCATAAATTCTTTGGGGGATACAGAGCTTCAACAGTGTACGTGGGTGGGATAATGCCTGAGCTTCTGATGTAGCAGGAACATCCTGGCTACGGCCTCCAGGACGTTTGACCACAGGGCTATGTGAGCATCAGGAGGCGTGGCCTCCAGACACAGCTATAGCTTCCTTCGCTGCCCTCACAGCTAACTGCCCTGAGACTGCTCAGGGTCAGTGGTTGATCTCATGGCTGTCTGCGTGTTAGGACAGTTGAGGCTGTACCTTGAAGGCCAGGGTCAGGGTTTACAACAGACTGACAGGCTGCACAAACAGGAAATAGGATTTGGGCTATCTGGATTTCCTTCTCACAGTTCCACTGCTCATGTCTTCTACCTAACGCATGGGGTCACTCTTCTGTCCCCAAGCACTTGCTTCCTACCTGTGCAGCTCATTCAGAAGTTCAGTCATGTGCCAGGAGACACTGCCCTTCCCAGACTGGAACTCCTGGAAGTGGGGCTGTCACTGTTTCCTGGTGGCGCTGGGTCCAACAGCTCACTAGGTATACATGTCTCGGGACTCGTCATCAGCTGATAGACAGGTTTTCAGTGAAACCAGGAAGTAGCTGAAGGCAAGGGAGACAAGTTGGAGGTGACAGAGGAGATCTGAACGTAGGGTTCACAGACACCCCCACCCCAGTGAATCCACACGGGCATGCAAGAGGCCTGGAGACTTGGATGAAAGCAGAATTAGCCCTCTTCATCACTCCTTCAGTTGGAATATGACCCCTGACTTTGTCAGCATTAAAGCTGCATTTCACATCCCTGTCATAACAGACATCACTCATGACTGCCTGGGAAATCTTTGTTTCCCAGAACTACTGATATGTCTTGAATTTAAAACATCAATAAGCACACACAGGGGCTGGGGGATGGCTCAGTGGGCAAAGTGCTTGCTGAACAAACATGAGGATCTGAGTTCATATTGCCAGCACTCACATAAAACCTGGGTGTGGGGGCTGCAAGATGACTCAGCAGTTAGGAGCAATGGCTGCCCTTCCAGAGAACTAAGATTTGAGACTGCCAGCATGCATATGGCGGCTCACAACTGTCTGTAGCTGTAGTTTCAGGGATCTGGCACATGCAGGAAAGACACTCAAACACATAAAAATTAAATTTTAAAAATTAAGAGGGAAAAGTCTGATGGGGCAGCACACGTCTGTAGTTCTATTGCTGGAAAGAAAGGCAGAAAGACACCAGGTTCGCCATGGACACACAGATCTACCCCACACAGAGCATAGCGTGTACCACAATTGCTGAAGAGGCAATTGAGCCAGGCATGGTGAAACACACCTGTAATACCAGCACTAAGGATGCTATGGCAAGAGAATTGAGAGTTCAAAGCCAACATAGGCTATACAGTGAGAATCTGTCTTCAAACAAAACATTGACAAATGTGTTTCAGTATGACTGGCATGCCTATTTTAATCGACTTTGTAGTCATGTGTTTTGTTCCATGCTTTTTAAAACCCCATTGTGAGATAGCCTTGTAAACTTCACCAGCTTTCCAGAGGAGCCATGCATGAGTCTGTGGGAAACATTGGTCTAGAACTGGATTTCAGACTCTGAAGACCTGAGTTCAAACCTTAGCTCTATTGTTTACCCACTAAATGATCTGGGCTTCAGTCTCCTCATTTGAGGTGCCTGTATTCCCATCTAGCACCCGAGTAAAGATTTCCAAACACAGCCTGGGCTACCTGTGAGGTTCAGGGCCAGGAAATAGTAAAGCCCTCTGCTGGATAGGACTCCCCTCCAGACATGTCACCTGGCCTCCTTGTATGACTGAGCAAAAGTCTGACTTCAGACCATCATAGTGACCTAGACCACTTAGGAGGTGCTTGATGCATAGTCCTAAGGAAGGCTTGAAAAGATCTGTCACTCAGCCTTCACTTTCTGGGAAGAAAAAGTCCACACTCAAACCTGAGTGTTTGGCTATGGGAGCCCACAAAAGCTTCCTAGTGAGATATGAGCTTGCTTTACACAGCAGGGCTTCATTAGGAGATGGTTTGACCACATGCATGGTCACCAGGTCTGAGATAGTCTGCACTTGGCTGTGCTGGGGGGAGGTCTTTTGCTCCACCCCTTGGCATTCCTTTAAAAGCCCTTTAGTAGAGCCAGAAAGGCCTGGTGGGTTTTGACCCAGGCCCTCCCGAGGCTATCCTGTGTTTCTAACTGTCTCTCGCCTCTGTATTTCTATCTGCATATTCCTAATTTCTCCCTGCTCAAGAGTCCCTGGGGTAAATAAAAGAAGGAGCTGGTCTCCCTCATTTGGCATAAGTCTAAGAAGAAGCAATGTAACTCTGACTTAGACAGGGTGTGCAGAGGTTAGGGGGTCCAGGATAAGAGTTCCCCCTCCTACAGCCTGGGCTTTGTGAGATTTGGGCCCCCCATCTGCTCCAAGGAAGGGAGCCCCTGGTAACCTATAAGCTTGTCTACCTGTTGAGCATGAGAGAACCAGGCAGAAGCTTGAAAGCTGTTGGGGAAAAAACAGGTCCATCCTGCTATGTTCTTACACAAGCCTGCTGCATCGGGTGTGTCCCTGGGGATGCAATTGCTATGTATGAGTCTCACTTTGACAAATATACCAACAGTTTTTCAATGACTCTACCAAATTACTTTATACCCTAATTTGTTTGTGCATTTGCAGATGAAAGACATTTGTTTCCGATTTTTGTGTATAAACAAGGCAGCTGAAAAATGTCCACATGCAAAATCTTGTACCATGTCAGCTCCTTGCTCTTGGATAAATACCAAGGAACAGAATGCATCCATGTGTGCTGTGGATATTTTGATCCCATTCACCCCAACTCCTATTCCTAATTCCTCCCAGATACATCCCTACCTCCCACCTACTCCCAACTTTGTGCCTGAAAAAAAAAATAACCCACCAAATCCAGTTTGTGCTGCTCATATAATCGTAAGTATACCCACTGGAACGCCGTCTTACCAGGGGCCACACCCTTTAAGAAAGCTGGCTCTGCCTCTACCAGAAGCAGTCAGTTGTCCATAGCACCTCAGCTGTGGGGTGAGTGCTCCTAAGCACCCCAACTCCAAGACAGGCTGTTGACTTTTGTGCAGGCAACAACAGCCACTGTGAGCTCATGACTGGGGTGATCCTGCCACATCCACAAGATGCTGTCTCAAGCCAGTCTTCCTTGGCTCTTCCAGCTTTCCATCCCTTCTTCCTCAATGATCCCTGAGCCTTGGGGACAGAGTGTGCTACAGATGTCCCATTTGTGTCTACGCATCCCAGAGTCTAATTTTCTACACTTGGATCAGTTGTAAGTTTCTGTACCAGCCAATGTCCACGGCAGAAAGTAGCCTCTCTGCTGAGGGATGGGTTTTACATTTAAACCTGACATTCACAGATCCATAGTGGTGAACTTCGGAAAGGCAGTTCTGTAGCATGAGTTATGAGAGAGATTTGTAAGGACGGTCACGGTTCCTATACACAGTCAATCTAGAGTAACGTGCAGAAACAAATGACTCAAGGTTCTGTTCTGTGGAGGAGGGTGGCAGCTTTTCTTTTGGTATCCTTCGACTTAGTGTGCCATCTACACCGTACACTAGTAGACATAAATTATACAAACAGTTCCTTATGGATTTCATTTCTCTGGCCCACAGAAGCTCTTGTTGTTGCTGGTGGTGGTGGTGGTGTGTGTGGTGTATGTTAACGTGTGTGTGGGCACATGTGTGTGGACACACATGCATGTGTATTTGGAGGCTTGAGGTTGATATGAAGTGTCTTCCTAGATAATTCTCCACCTTGTTCATTGAGAAAGAGTCTCACTTAAACCCAGTTCTTGACACCTCCGGGATTACAGGCAGCTGCCACACCCTCCCAGCATTTTCATGGATACTAGGTGAAAGGTCTTCAATGTAAGTTCAAGAGAGGCACTGAAATGGATTGTTGGGGAATACGAAGGGTTATCAATGCCGTGGGCAGACATACAGCCAACAAACAGTATGGGGGTGCTCTGAGGAGAGGCTTTAGGACCCACATGACGTAAGTGAGGGTCTCTTCTTATCCCTTTCTGAGGATGGGGGAGGTTTGACAGCACAGGCCTGCAGCCAGGTCTCCGATTTCCAGGCAGAAGGCAGGGAAGGGGGTTGGAGGCAGAATGTGTGACCATCAATAACCACTCTGAGGTAAACTCACTCCCCCAGGTGAGAGGTCCTGACACCCTGCTCCCTAGAGTGGGAGCCTGTGTCACCTGTGGGAGGGAGGGCAGCTAGCTGCAGGGGCTGTGGCCTGGGCAGCAGCTGAGGCAGCTGGGTTCTGACATGATGGTTATACACTTAGGATCTCTGAGCTTCAGCTCTCACGCTGTGCATCAAGTGCTCTACCCATTGAGCCACCTCCTCACCTTCTTAGGTTCATTCTGAGATGACTGGATCAAGAGGTTGGTGGACATCCACTCTGATTTCCAAGTTCTTGCATTTCAGAAAAGGAGCTGGACAGAGACACACACGCGGACAGTCAGAAGCAGAGACAGTTAAGGAAGAACCACTTCCACGGGAGCAGGGAAGACGGTAAGAGGCTCAGTGGCAAAGCTGTGTGAAAAGATGGGGGCAGGACTGGAGAGATGGCTCAGCAACTAAAATATGTGTTGTTCTTGCAGAGGACCTGGGTTTGGTTCCCAGCACCCACTGGATGCTTGCAAACATCCATAACTCCATTTGAGAGTACTGACCTCTGCACATGCATGGTATACATACACATATGCAGACAAAATACCCATATGCATAAAAATAAATACTTCTTTTTTTAATTATGAAAAAAGGATGGGGGCTTTATAGCTTGTTTGCATAGTGTGGGCATTCTCAAGCATGCTCTTCCTGCCATGTGTCCAAAGGCTGAGTGTGGAGTGGGGACCCGTTTCCTGTCTTCCTCTATACCCACTTGTTTCTCTGGTATACTAATGTTGCGCCTTTGTGTGGGGCCTCTCCTATCTCACTCTCCATATTCCTTTCCTGTCTCAGTTTGTCTGGACTTTCTAAAAGTCAAAGAGGTTAAAGGTAATGTAAATTTTAAAACTAATGTAACAAAACGCTCACGTCTGACAAGGCACACGTGCACAGTGTGCATCTTGTAACCTGGACAGTGGAGGTTTACCTGAGAGCTTTAGCTGGTCTCCACTGTTCCAGGATCCAACTGCTCCCTTTACTGAGGGGAAAGATCTGGGGACACCTCTTTAATGTTTGTGTTCTTTTCTATTCACTTTGAGTCACATTTATGAGTCCACAGGTAATTGTGTTGGTCCTTCACAGAAATGAGACAGCTCTCAGTTTATAAGCCCTCAGTGACACCCTTGTGTGCACAGGTCTTCTAGAATCCCCACAATTACAACAGGTCTCCCAGGTTCAGACATTCCAGAGATTTGAGCCACAACAAGATCACAAAACCAAATGTTCCTGAAGATGAAGAGTTCTCTGTTTAAATCCAGACCAGACTCCTGCTCAGTCCAAGAGCCCCTGAAAGAGCCCCTCCCTTCCTTCCTTCCTTCCTTCCTTCCTTCCTTCCTTCCTTCCTTCCTTCCTTCCTTCCCTCCCTCCCTCCCTCCCTCCCTCCCTCCCTCCCTCCCTCCCTTTCTTCCTTCCTTTCTTTTTAGGATTTTTATTTTTGTATGTCTGCATGTATGGACATGCATTTATGCACATGTGTGTAGGTAACCACAGAAGCCAGAAGACAGCTTCAGACCCCCTGGAGTTGAAGTTTTAGGGAGCTGTGAGCCACGTGACATGGATGCTAGAAACTGAACTCAAGTCCTGTGGAAGAGCAGCAAGTGCTTTTCACAGCTGAGCCATCTCTCCAGCCCCATCAGCCACTGTGAAGGAAAAGACAAGCGCCCTCTACTGGGAGCATGTCTGTGAATCTGTAACATCCTAAGACTCTACTCCCTAGGTACCTGGTTACCAGAGTCTGGAACATCTAGGGGGACACATGCCCATACCCACATAGTGGGTACACCTTAATCTAATGTGCCCCTCCTCCTCACCGCCCCCACATTCTTCAAATTGCACATTCCTTCTTGACAATGTAAGATCCCCTCTCCCCATGCTTACTGGGGAATCAGAGACAGTGTGACTACATGAAAACTCTCCCTTCTTCTGAGACCTGTAAGAAATCCCACTCTGCCTTGAGAGTCTCAACTCTCACTGGCGCCCCTACCATGCTGCCGTCTGTCCATGGTGTTAATAACTCTGCTAATTTCTCTCTTACTAAAGAGGACAATCTGCCTCAGTGTCCCACCTGAACCCCGAATCCAAGACCTTTCACTCTGTAACTCAAAACAACCAACCAATCGACAGTCTGTGGCAGGGCGGATGTGTCTGAGGTAGTTGGGGGTGGGAGGAATTTGTATAGAGTTTAGCACGTGAGAACTTTGGGGAAGACGCTAAAGCCTGTTGCACACTACATCCAGGTCACCTCTGCAAAGACTGGAAAGAGGGAGACTCTTGTATAATATTAGCGGACCAGCCTTAATATTACACATCCCAGGGGCTCAGGAGAGAGAACTACTAACGGCCGGGACTATTTTCAGGAAATAGAATCTCAGCACACCGAGCTCTATAGTCCACTTGCTTTAATTCCTCTGGCATAACATCCTTTATACACAGTTTCAGTTCTGTTCTCGTGCCTAGCTCCTTTCTTGCCTGATTTCTCTCTATATTTATCTACTGCTCCCTCTAAGTTCTATCTTAATTCTCTCATCTTAACTCTGCCTCATCTAGGTCCTTTTCACCTTGTTCTTACCCAGCTAGGACTTCCCCATCTGACTCTTCCTCATCTTCCATCTTGTCCACACGTACTCTCTGGTCAAAATCCTCCTTGTCTCCATCCTCTGTTCTCCATCTCTCTGTCCCCCACATTCCTCCTAAGTCTCCCAGGAATCCAGTTATAAACCCAAGCAATAGCAAGCTTCTGGTCAAGCAAGGTCACCAGGCTTGAATTCTACAGGGTCATAAAGGCAGGTAAGAATTTTCCTCAGGCAGTGACCACCAGGCTTTCTTTTACAATCCAAAATGGGAGTGGTAAAAGAGGAGGTCAACTGAGTTCGAATGACCAGTTAGTATATCAAAAAGGGGATCTATGTGCTCAGTCTACATTCCTAGAAATGGTTAGGTAAGAAGTTAGGGGTCTATTAGTAAGGCTGTATAAGAAAGGAGAGTCTCACCCTAAATTTCAAAAGAAATAAAGCTATCCGCCTACCTAGGAGACAGGTGTTGTTTCGTATGGCCTTGGATGCTTGATAGGCATTTTAGATAAATACACTGATAGGAGTTCTTGGAAGCACACAAGAAAATCATTTTAGGAACCAGCTAATATACACATGAAAGCTAAAATATCACCAAGACTCCTTAAGCCATGGCTTGACCTTTGGAGAAGTCCTTGACTTTTCCAAGTAGTAGCTTTTGTGATAGTAGCTGAATTCCATTATGTTTTCCTGCGGCTTGCAGCAGGAGACCTGTGGGAGAAGGTAGAACACCAACAAATGACCGGGTAAGTAAGATGGGATTCATGGGCTCACTGTATGGTCAAGGTCCATCCAGCAGGCTCTCACTTCACATCTTACACCTGAGGCAACCCCTTTGGTGTCTGCATACAGTGCCAGGAACCTCCTGAGTGGTTGTACCTAGTCCATCCCAGGTGCCTCATGACACACTGCCTCTCTCCAGGCTGCAGCTACTCCAGGGCTTTGGTGGTTCTCTCAGTTTGAGGTGTTTGTAGTTTGTCCTTTTTGTCTCTTAAAAACTCCTCTAGAGCCCTGTGAATTATGTTACCAGAATTTTAGGATTTAGGTCTAGACTCTGGTAGTCCCAATAAGCTAGGCTCAGCCACCCATCCCCAATATGCCAACTGGGGAGTTAATAGTGGGAGGTAAAGGAAGGAGATTTGTTCAGTGTGTGGCTGCTTTGGGAAGAGGAACAAATCAAGAGGGGCCTGGTCTGTGATCAGGGTGTTGCCATGACACTTAATGACACTTAGACTGTATGTCTGTGTGCTTGTGGAAGCTGGAGGGAGATGTCAGTTGTCTTTATTGCTCTCCACCTTATTTTCTGGTTCTCTCACTGAACCCGGAACTGATTCAGGTAGACTAACTGGCCAGCAAACCCCAGGGATCCTCCTGTTTCCATCTCCCCAGCCCCAGGATTACAGGCAGTTACTGCCAGGTCCAGTTTTGTACATGGGTTCTGGGGATCCAAACTTAGGTTCTTTACCGCCTGAGACATCTCCTCCAGAAGAGGCTTGTGTTTAAACAGAAGGCCAGAGTCTTCATAACTGCGCAGTCCTGGTAAAGGCATGGCCCTGCCCACCATGTCTGGACTTGCTTCTCCTGCAAGCTGTTCTGACTAGTCCTCAGAATTGTAATGAAATCTGCTCTCGGGAGACAAGTTCCTCCTCTAGCTAGCATCAGCACTTCAAGCCTTCCCTGCCCCCAGCATAGATCTCTAAAGAGATTTTCATTCATTCTGTCATTTTTCAGTAGTCTAAAGCCAAAGAGAGGGACACAGATGTACCTTTGCTTCTGCTGGGATAGTTATAGGGAGGGCCATGCTTAAGGGATGGCCAAAGACATTTTCTGTAGTTGGTTGTGTTTTTTACTCTTTGTTCTTGGGGACCCACCACCCAGTTCCCAAATACATACAAAGAGACTCATTCTTTCTTATGAATGCCTGGTTTCAGTTTGGCTTATTTCTAGACAGCTTTTCTTAAATTATCCCATCTACCTTTTGCCTCTGGGCTTTTACCTTTCTCTATTCTATATGTCTTTCTTTACTTCTTTTTTTTTTGGGGGTTTTTTCGAGACAGGGTTTCTCTGTGTAGCTTTGCACCTTTCCTGGAGATCACTTGGTAGCCCAGGCTGGCCTCGAACTCACAGAGATCCACCTGCCTCTGCCTCCCGAGTGCTGGGATTAAAGGCGTGCGCCACCAACGCCCGGCTTTCTTTACTTCTTACTCCGTTGCTGGCTGTGTGGCTGGGTGACTGGCCCCAGTGTCCTCCTCTCCTTCTCCTTTTTCTTGCTCCTCCCTCTTCTTGTTCTTCTATTTATTCTCTGCCTGGCAGCCCCGCCTATCCTTTCTCCTCCCTAGCTATTGGCTGTTCAGTTCTTTATTATACCAATCAGGTGTTTTAGACAGGCAAAGTAACACAACTTCAGAGAGTTAAACAAATGCATCATAAAAGGATGCAATACATCTTTGTATCATTAAACAAATGATCCACAGCATAAACACATCTTAAACTAATATTCCATAACAACTCTCCATTTGGGTTCTTTCTTGGACTTCATCTTCATAGAGCCCCTGTCTGCTACAGCAGGGCTGTAGGAATTCAGGTACCCAGAACTACATAGGAACCCTGAACTTAAATGGTTAATTGATAATAAGAAAGTTGATCAATAAGAAACCTTTTGGGGTCTGGAGAGACAGCTCAGCAGTTAAGAGAGTTCACTGCTCTTGAAAAGGACCTGGGTTTAATTCCCAGCACCTACATGGAGGAACTCACAAGCCCCTGTAACTCCAGCCCCATGGGTTCTGATGCCCTCTTCCAGTTTCCTCGGGCACTTGTATGACTGTAGTGCACAAACAGATAAGCAGGTGTGCATTCCCGTGGAATGAATCTGCTGGAAAGAGGGTTGACAGCCAGGCTGATGTGGCCTGAGTCCCAGGGCTGGTGACTCTGTTTCCACAGCTCTAGAGTTCATCTCAAATCTTGAAAGGGCTTCAGGCCACTTAAAGTCTGTTGATTACAATGGTCCACTTAGTTGTGCTGAGTGCTAGTATCGCACAGGAGCTTTGGAGTTTGTAAGTGAAGTGGTGTGTAGTTTGTGATTTATATACATGTTGGGAAAACAGTCCCATTAAAGGAGTTGATCCTTTTAGACCCCAGGCTATCTTTTCCAGAGAGAAAGTGTTTTCTGGACATTTTCCTGAATGTAGTATCATCTTCCCGCCAGTAGGGGTCACCCTGGGCTCCCCAGAAGGTAAGAGGACAATCCTGCAGAGGGCTCCCATCTCTTGCAGGGTGTGCTCCTGCTTTTCCAGCACTGAAAAACTGGCTAATTACAAAAGCCATGTGCACAGAAAAAAAAAAAAAATGTTTTTATCACAGTCCTTTTCCCAGGCCTGCTCCTTAAAGTATCCAGGCTTAACAGCCAGGGAGAAGAGAGGATCCAGTAGACACGGGCCCTTGCAGAGAGGCTGTCAGTACAGAGAAGGAAGGTGTGGGGTCGAGGCAGCCTCCCACACCAAGGCCTGTAGCATGAATCTTAAAGAGTCTTATTAATAAAATCAAACCTGAGCCAGGTATTGGGGTGAACACTGGAAGGTCAGAGAGACAGAATAAGCCACAGCTACCTCACCTCGCTGGATCCTCAGCTGGTCTTGTTTCCTCAGACTGGAGGCCTCTGAGTCCTCATCTCGAATGGGTCTCAGCTGAACTGTGCTGCTAGAAGCCTGAATGCTTAACCAGGTCAAATGCTTCTCCAGGCCAAAATGCCTCTAGTTTCTGGTCCTCATGCCTTATATACCTTTCTGCTTTCTACCACTACTCCCTGGGATTAAAGGCGTGTGTCACCATGTTTGGCCGGTTCCAATGTGGCCTTGAACTCACAGAGATCCAGAGGGATTTCTGTCTCTGGAATGCTAGGATTAAAGGCGTGTGCTACCACTGCCTAAACTCTATGTTTAATATTGTGGCTGTTCCGTCTCTGACCCCAGATAAGTTTATTAGCATGCACAATATTTGGGGGAATACAATACCACCACAAAGGCCCATTTAGCTCTTCTTGGATTAGGAAGCAACATGTGGCACATTACAGGTTGGCTGCTTCTGGCTGAGCACGTCTCCTCATCTTCTTTAATACTTTAACCTAAAAGGCAAGCTTTTCCATGAATCCAAAGGTTGAGCGCGTAACCAAAAGTCTCCAGGCACTTATGTACTGAGAATAATTGTCTAGGTCTCAGTGGCCAACACCTAAGAGTCATCCTCTCTCTCTCTCTCTCTCTCTCTCTCTCTCTCTCTCTCTCTCTCTCTCTCTCTCTCTCTCTCTCTCTCTCTCTCTCTCCCCCTCCCTCCCTCCCTCCCCCCTCTCCCTCCCCTCCCCCCCTCCCTGAAAACATGCTGACCATGCTGGCCTGGGGATCAGATAGGCAATCTTCACTTTCCAGTACCTGGAGAGATTAGAGATAAAGGGGACATACCTCAGCACAATAAAGGTGACTTGCAGCAAGAAGACAAGGCTGTCCACTCTCTCCACACCTAGTCAATGTAGTTCTTGAAGTCTTCGCTAGAACAATAAGACAAGTGAAGGAGATCAAGGGGTACAAATAGGGAAGGGAGAAGTCCAAGTGTCTATTGAAGATGACTGTATACATAAGTGACACAGGAAATTCCACCAGGAAATTCCTACAGCTGATAAACTCTGCAAAGTAACATAACACAAAATTAATACACAAAAATCAGTAGACTTCCCACATACAAATGACAAATGGACTGAGAAAGAAATCATGAAAACAATACCCTTCACAATAGCCACAAGAAAAAAAGAAAAACATCTTGGGGTAACTCTAATCAAAAAGTGAGATACTTGCATGATAAAAACTTAAAGACATTGAAGAAGATATCAGAAGATGGAAATATCTCCCTTACTCGTGGATCAATAGGATTAATATAGTTTAAAAAAAAGCCATCCTGCCAAAATCAATCTATAGAGTCAATAAAATTCCCATCAAAATTCCAACATAATTCTTCACAGAACTTGAAAGGACAATTTTCAACTTTATGGAAACACAAAAAAAAAACCAAGATAGCTAAAACATTCCTGAATAATAAAAGAACTTCTGGAAGTATTACTGTCTCCGATTTCAAATTGCACTACAGAGCTACAATAATAAAAACAGCATGGTACTGACATAAAAACAGACATGTTGATCAATGAAATCGAACTGAAGACCTGATATAAGTTCACACATCCATGGACGTAGCCAGAGTTTTCCTGCCTGGCCCACAGTCAGGACAAATCTCTGTCACCCGCCAGTCCCACAGCCGCTCAGACCCAACCAAGTAAACACACAGAGACTTATATTGCTTACAAACTGTATGGCTGTGGCAGGCTTATTGCTAACTGTTCTTTTATCTTAGATTAACCCATTTCTATTAATCTATAAGTTGCCACATAGCTCGTGGCTTACCGATATCTTAACATGTTGCTTCTCATCACGGCGGCTGGCAGCGTCTCTCTGCCTCAGTCTTCCACTTCCCAGAATTCTCTTCTTTCTTTGCCCTGCCTATACTTCCTGCCTGGCTACTGGCCAATCAGTGTTTTATTTATTAACCAATCAGAGCAACACATTTAACATACAGAACATCTCACAGCACATGGACATCTGAATTTTATATAAAGAAGCCAGAAATACACACTGGAAAAAAAGACAGCATCTTCAACAAATGTTGTTGATCAAACTGGATGGCTGCATGTAGAAGAATGCAAATAGACCCATATTTATCACCCTGCACAACACAACTTCAAATGGATCAAAGATCTCAACGTAAGACCAGATACCCTGATTAAAGTGAACCAGGGGAATAGGCTTGAACTCACTGACCCGGGAAAAGACTTCCTGAACAGAACATCAATAGCACAGACACTGAGACCAACAATTAATAAATGGGATCTCATGAAACTGAAAAGCTTTTGTAGGGCAAAGGATGCCATCAAACAAAGTGGCAGGCGAGCGAATGAGCGAAGATTTGTTAATATCTAAAATTCTTCAGAGAGTTAATATCTAAAATATGTAAAGAACTATTAAAAACTAGACATCAAAAACAAATAACCCAATTAAAAGATCTCAAAAGAGGAAACACAAATGGCTGAGAAGCACTTAAAGAAATGTTCAACATCCTCATTCATTGGGGAAATGAAAATCAAAACTACTTTGATATTTTACCTCACACCAGTCAGAATGGTCAAGATCAATAGAACAAGTGACAGCTCAGTCTGGTGAAGATGTAACGTAAGGAGAACACTCATCCATTTCTGGCAGGAGTACAATCTTGTACAGCTATTATGGAAACAAGTAGGGTGGTTCCTCAGAAAGCTGAAACTAGATCTACCTCGAGATCCAGCTACACCACTCTTGGGCACATCCCAAAGGACCCTACGTCCTACCACAGAGACACTTGATCAACCATGTTCATTGCTCCTCTATTCATAACAGCCAGAAATTGGAAACAGAATAGATATCTGTCGATGGATGAATGGATAAAGAAAATGTGGTGTGGATAAAGAAAAATTTACTCAAGGGAATAAGTAACTCGGCTGTTTAAAAAATGAAATTTGCAGGTAAATGGATGGAGCTAGAAAAAAAAATATCAATCTAAGTGAGGTAACCAAGACTCAAAAAGACAAATATGGTATATATTCACTTTAATGTGGATGCCAACTGTTAAGTAGTCTAAAGTAGTCTAAATGGAATCACCAAGTAACAGGGGAGATGGAGCCCTGACCGCCATCTCTCATCATCAAATGAAGTTTCCAGTACTGAGAACGAGGTACATCTAATTGAGTTGTTGGCCAAAGGGACCCTATAGGAACCCCCAAACAACACAGGCTAATGCCAAGGCTGTTCGTAGCTCTCCACAAGCTGATGGCAAGATCCTGTTGCTGGAGACCACACCTACACAAGTCACTGAACAAGAAGAAATTGAGCTGGTGCTACCTAGAGCCTCCCCCCTACTGACTAGTGTTCATGGTACAGGAAGGTGCTCTGCAGGCTACCGAGGGAGAAAGGTGAACACCAACCCAACAACAAACCCTCTGGTCTACAGTGGCGCTCTGCCTGCAAGAAGCATGGGAGCAACTGCGACGCAAAGTGTGTGCGAGTAACCAACCAAGATCTGACTGGATCTGAGGCCCACTTGGTGAGACGGAAGCCATCCTTGGCACTGCTCAGGTGGCCAAGAACCTGAGACTAGATAGGCCAGGGACCTGGGGGAAAACCAAATGCTACTGGTCTGCTAAATGAATGCAGCAATGAAAGGACCCTAACCATACTCTGCTGTACTCATAGATCAGTGTCTTGCTCAGTCATCATCGGAGACTTCCCCCTGCAGCAGAAGGGAACAAATACAGAGAAACAGAGCTGCACATCATGCAGAGTGAAAGGGCTTAGAAAAGTCTGTCCTAAGTGGGATGTCTCTATCAAATCCCTCCCCTCGGGACTCAGAATGGGAGGTGGAAAGAGTGTAAGAGCCAGAGGGGATGGAGGACACCAAGGAAACAAGACCCTCTAAACACAGCATAACCAACGCGCACATGAGCTCCCAGAGACTGTAGCAGCATGCACAGGGCCTGCACAGGGCCTGCACAGGGCCTGCACAGGTCTCAGCACTGAGAGGGGAATCCCTAACCCAGGTGCTAGCTCCAATTGATAACTGCTCACAAATGAAAAATGAGTTTTCTTCAACGAGTCTCACTGTGGATACACAAACCACTCTTAAAGGCAGGCCCCAGGCCCAACAATAAATAGGAAACGCAAAACGAACTCAGTAACATTTTGGGGGGTTCTTTGTCTTCTTTTTTTTTTTTTAATCTCACAGGTCCTTTGTTTATACAGTAGGGTTTCTGGTTTTGTGTTTTTATAGGACTAACTGTGTGTGCAAATGTGTGTTTCTCTATGTGTTTCTTATACTTTTCCTTAGGCTCTTTTTCTTCTATGTGTTTGTTTTGTCCTATTATTATTATTAATTATTATTATTATCATTATTGATACCTATTTGTATTCTAATGAGAGAGAGAAAGAAAGGCTGTGGATTTGGGTGAGTCAAGAAATGAGCAGATCTGGGAGGAGTTGGGGGAGGGGAATCACAATCAGATTATATTATATAAAAAATCTATTTTCAACTTTAAAAATATAAGTCTAAATTGTTTATATATTTTAAATCTTAGTTAAAAGCTGTCATTCTATTGGACCAAATATGTCCCCCATGACAAATATATAAAACATCAAACATGCAAAGTCCCTTCTCTATACATTCAAAGACACAATACTAACAAGTTTCTTTTCTTAGGCATTAGCTAATGATTCTCTTTTTTCATAGCTAAAACATTTCCAGAAATTATGGTCCATACTGTCAGGGTCATTTCAGAAAAACCACAGATTTTGAGCCAGTTTGGGTACATTAACCCAACATTAAATAAGAATAAGAAAC
>CABHPH010153078.1:0-42845 GCA_902168325.1 Peromyscus nudipes | reverse complement strand
TCTTCAGCCTCATTGTGAATTAAATCATCTAGTGTTCATTTTCAGAATTCTGCTTTTATCATAAATCTAAGTGCATGATAATTAACATATGTGTGTGTGTGTGTGTGTGTGCATTAATTTTAAGACAAACTGAATGTACAAAAGCTAAGGTGGAAAACCCTTGCTACAAGTCAAATTCAGTTTATGGTTTTTAACAAAATCAAAATTGGAAGTAAGGTGAAAAGTAAAATACTGGAGAAAATTTATAAAATTATATAACTTTTTTTGGATTTAATTTTTCAGAGTTCTTTAAGGTTATGAAACTATTATCCTCATTTTATTTATTAGCTATCATTTAAAAGAAACTTTCTGAGATAAAGTTTCTTGTAGTCTGGCTGGCTTCAAATTTACTGTATAGCTGAGGGCGACTTGAACTTCTGATTCTCCTGCATCTACCCTCCAATAGCTGAGATTATTGGCATGTGTACATACCTAAGCTTCTATTACTTACTATTGGGTTTTATCACTAAATATCAGCTTAAAGTAATTTAGCCCAAAGATTAAAAATGAACATGATTTTTTTGAAGGCATGAAGAGTGAAGAGCTACTCTGTATTAAGAGTAAACACGTTGATTGCAGCTCAAATGTCACCACTCACATTGGAAACAAGAATGTCAGAGAAAATCCTTTATTCCATGAGAAATGTTTCCAAGCATCTCTGGATTTTAAACTACATACAATAGCACAGGATTTGGAAACAGAAAACATAGAATTGAGTGTAGTTGTAACTTTGTAGCTAAAAAGATAATACAAAAGAAAATATCACCACAATTGAGTCATTATTTCACTTTTTATTAACCTTTTGATTCTGAACACTTCACTTTTCTCAGCTACAATTTTGACTCACAAAATGAAACTATGATGTCATGCAACCTGACTTGATGTTCAGATGAAATATTTGAAGGATGGAAACAGCTATGTTAAATTTATCAGTTTGAAAACAATTTTCTTTGAAGAAGATACAAATGTGTCTTTTCCAAAATTTCAGGTAGCCATAGATTCATAGACCAGAGGATTAAGAGATCAGATGGCCATGAGGTTTCTAACTTATCCTTTTTCATCTTACAGTTCTAGACAGTGTCTCCAGTGAACTGAAAGTTAAGAGCAAGCAAAATAGGTAACAGAACCAACTAGAAGGACTTTTAATTAAATGATTAAATACTGGAATTATTTGAAATGTACTTTTAAAGAAATGATTCAGCCATGGGTATAAATGAATAGAACAAAACCCTCCAATAAAACCCAGTTCCCAACCCTAATATTCCCTACCCTGCTAAACCTGAAAACTGTGAGATGTGAAGGCCATGCCTTCAGAGCTGCCTCTAGTGAAGGGCTGAGCCAGGATTTTAACTGTACCTGGTTGTATAAACAATCCATGCAACTTACACTATAAAACTGAAACATGCCAAAGTTCCCAAGGCTGCTAGATGCAAACTGAGTGCTCTGGTGCCTTTGGATATCTCTGGATTCTAATATTGCTACTGAATGTTTCCATTAACAGCTAAGTCTAAATCTTAGGCCCTCTTTTTCTGATAGGCATAACCATGGAAATCAGATTCTTTGTGAGTAGATACAGAAATACTTTACTTTTAAAGATTATCTTTTATTTCATCGTGGCTTAGAAGCTCTCTATGTTACCAATCTAATACCACAAAAATATGACCATGGCTTGTAGTATTTTTATAGCCAACCTACAAAAACTTATCTAGGCATATATCAAGACAACTCCCAAGATGCATGATACAGTTTTTAATATTTAGAACATGAATGGTTGTGATGGTTTTTGAAGGAATACTCATATTTAAATTTGCTCATTCTTTGGTTAGCTTAGAATTGTCTATTTGGTCTCATTGAAGACATAAGATCTCCCCATACTTCTAATATTCATCCAAAAAAAGATACAGCCAAAGAAAAACACACATGCTAGTAATATTAGCATATTAAAATCTACCTCATTTTAATGAGGTAACTTTGACTCTCAGCATTTTAAAGGCCATGAATAATGTTTAACTTTTAAGCTTATAAACTTTTATTTTGTTAGATGAACATTTGCCCACCTAGTCAATCAAAATGTAAATGCATATACTCAAAAAACCCATAGAGATCTGAACCAAAGCAAATGCTCATTTTCCTTAGTACCTTAAATCTATAAGCCTGCTGAATTGCATTTTAGCTGAAATCCCAATACCATATGAGAAATAAGTAACTAAATATCATATAAAAGGAATGCCCCAAAAGATGCACACTGATTTATTGTCTTACAACATTAAGCCATCTTGCAGAGCTATGATTTTGAGTCCATAAATCTTGAAATTCTTTTTACTGCTACTTCAAAATTTGATGTATCTTCAATTGGTAAAGTCCGGAGATCAGCAAAGCTGTAATAGCCAGTAGGAGCTCGTGATCTGAGCTTACTAATGGCAGCTATTGACGGACACTTCTCAAATTAACTATACAATTCTTCTCAAGAGCAATTTCTTCCTAATTCTCTCTGTCAGTATCAACTATATCTACTCATTCAACAATAAATAATGTTTCACTTCTATTAAAGTTTATTTCACTTCAATTAACTACATTTCTGAATATTTAAAAAAATTAAAACTATAATCCCCAAGACTCACATGGTAGAACTGACTCCCATAGGTTGTCCTCTGACTTTTATATGTGCACTCTGGAATACCTACACACACACACACACACACACACACACACACACACACACACAAGTATACACACAAAATAAATAAATAATGTAACGACAAAGATTCAAAAGAACAAATAGTAATTCCTATACACGAAAGAGATGGGAGAATTTCACTCTTCAATAATTCCACTTACTGGAATACCCTATATCTACCCTTTCTCAGAAATTTTATTTTTGAATTGACAAAAAATAAATACACACACACACACACACACGTAACTTCATGATGTTTTGTTTGCATATTTCACTATGTACACATTGTGACATAACTAAATCATGACTCATAAAAATTGCATATATATTTTACAAAATATAAACATAAATTTCAAATGTCTCACCACAAAAAATGAGATAAGAAACATAAATTAGCTTGATATTAAACCCATAATCTTAATACATCATGTTGTTTCCCACAAAGGCATACAATTATGCCTAATTAATACCAATTAAAATAATATTAACTTTAAAAGTCAAAGTTAATTGCTCCTAAATCTCTGGCTAGCTCTTGTTATCAAAAAGTTGGAACTGGACATAACTGAAGAGAAATTCTATTTCCTGAAGATGTGAAAGAAGTCAAACAAGCCACTGTTCACATGTATGTTTCTTTATTCTTAACCAAAAAGTGTGAATATAAAAAGCAAGTTGCTAAAAATATGACATGTGTTGGAGAGTACTATTTTTCACTATGGAATGACTAGCATAAAAAATACCACCTACTTACACTCTTGCAAAGCCTCCCACACTGCAGCAAGCTCCACTTTTCTGGGCTGAGTGTCTTATTGATGAAACAAAAAAATCATTTTTAGAATTCATCTAAGCGCCAGCTCTCTGATTTGATGCAATTGTAGACAAATGTACTATGGCATTTGTTACAGACTTCTGTATTTTGGAATCAACCACTTGTTTAAATATATGCAAGTTTTTGCTAGGTAATCATTTCCTTCCATACAGTACTTTCCTAACGACCTAATTGTATCATTCTGGGAGGGTTTTGCTTTGCCTATATAGGTCAAGTTTCAAGTTCTTAGCTGACAAATTGTGTTAAAGAGATAACATTAAACAACTGTAACCTATCTTTATTGCATTATCTCCAACAATTAAATTATCCTTATTAAAAAGTTAGTTTATTCATAGCAGGATAAACTAAATAGTTTACCATTTTGTCCCTAGAAGAGAATTTTAAAATAGAAGCACTGTTCTCAGGCTGTTCCAATGGTAGAAAATTTTGTTTTGACTTCTAACCAGTTTTTCTCTTTAATGAGATTTTGAAAACAAATAAGTAAAAGCTCAAATTAAATATTACTGCAAAAATGAAATTATTCAAGAATGGATTATTTGCAATTAAAAGCATAACTTTCTACATGCCTATACAGGAAAATAGAACCTGTTCTTCTAAAACTCAATGCTGATATTCTTTACCATACTTTATTCATACCTAGTTTTCATAATCATAAATTATCCTTATAGAGAACATATTTTAACATGTCCACTCTGGGGATCAGTGGTGCTCTGTCCTATGATGTAAGAAAAGTTGTTTGAAAGTGGGAAGCGGTATAGCTCAATTCAAGTCAGAGTTAATATTTACTTATCAACTGGTCAGAGACACTTGGAACCCTGTAACTAGAGATATTCCAGGGCTGACGATACTCCTTCTAATATCAATATTCATTAACTCCCACATTTCCAAAGCAGCAACCCATATTCTGGGTTGTTTGATGTTGTCTCTTCTTTAAAACAAATATTGAGGCAAAATCCAGAGCAAAGTTTATACATTCAAAAAGAAACAGATCAAAGAGAAAAGAACAGACCAAAATTCTTTGGCTGGGAACTAGATCCCTTTTTACCACTGGTTTATTTCATCAGTGGCTTGTGTGTAAAACAGAAGAGGAAAATATTCTTGCCTTCATTAACGTTTTACACACATAACTTTATCTCAATTACCCACCAATAAATCCTTTAATGTGCATGCTATATTTATGATAACGATAGCAATGATTTCCCATCTAATTATTGAGGCTAATCTTTAGTATTTCAGAAAACTCTATTTACTTTACGACATATAGTAAATACCATTGCCCACGCTCACAGCACAAATATATACACATACATACATATTCTTTTCAAATGTTATAAAAAGAAAAGAATTTACCCTGAGACAAAGATGATGAGCAACATAATATCCTGTTCTTAAATCCTGGGGTTGACAGCTGTATTTAATGATACTGATGATTTAAAACTGAGCTAGATTAGATTATTATACTATCCTATACATTTGTTTATGTATCTAATCCCTGCCAACATCATCCAGGTACTTTAAAGCAACCACAAAACTAAAGTTTATGTATGCAGCTTTGCCTTAGTAAAAGGACCATTGGAATGGAGGGGTAAAAAAACGTCAAAACATCAAATAATGCTCCCAAATAAGTGCCTTCAGCATTATTACTCCCTTTTCAACGGAGGAAAAACAATGGAGTTTTTCTAGTATAGAGCCATCATGGAATAATTTGAACAGAAGTAATCTAAGAAACCCAAGCCAGTGGACGCTGCTGTAAGAAAGCCATTCCAACAAGCGATGTCACCACAGACCACATGTTTTTCAGAGGTTAAGTATTCCAAAGGTGGGGTCAAAAGCCAACAACACAAATTTGATGGATGCATCAACTATTTCCTAGTAAGGCTTGCCCAACTTGCCTCGATTGTCAGCTTTGACCCTCACAGAAGTATGCCCCTGAGACAACTTCTTAACATCCTCAATAGAACTTTTCTTCTAGCATTCCTTCATTTTCTTTCCCAGTCATCCTCAACACTCTCTTTCCACCAAAGCCTTCTAGTCCTCTACCCTGGGCTTCCCCGGCAAGACGGTCTAGTACCCTGTGGCTGTGAGAACCATCAGCTAAGGCGAAGCAGCACTAAGGTTAAGTTGTGATCCTTGACTAACCCCAGACAAAACTTTCCACAGTGGTCATGATGCTTTTGTTCCTTTAAACAATGTCGTGTCTATGTATCCAGGAATTCATCGTTAGGAACCTAAGGGGTGTCATGGGGAACAATCTGCTCAAATCATGTTTTCCTACCGTTCCCTATTATTAGAAGAAAGTTAGCAAGTGCCTAGTTCTCGATACTACACACATCACACTCCTGTGTTCTTTTCAAGTAAAGCCTACTCCCTCTCCCAAAACACAAGGAGGTTTACGGACTGCAGCAAGTGATTTTTTTTTTTCAAATACAAGGCAATGTGTCCTGTCTTGGTACAATACAGGGATAACAGGACTTTTCCACCCAGGCTAAGGTCTATTGATTGTGACCTTGGCCAAAGCACAGGAACTTGTTTGCCAACTTTAAATGGAACATTAGATCTGCCTCTATCCCACTTCATGTCCTCCAAGGAACCCAGAAACTTGGACTGAAGTATTGTCTAAGATGTCTTCAAACAGCCCAGGCTCCCTGGAGCTACATGCACAGGCGGGCACCAGAGGGCTCTAGGCTCTACCAGCTTCCTTCCCCTGTGGCTTGGGAACCACCAGGAGACATGGGTACCCACTGGAGCTGGACAGGCTTAGTGATTGTGGCAGAGAGCAGGCTGCAGGGGATTTCCCAGCCCTCAGACAGCTTCTTCAACAGACCCATTTCTCTGACTCTTCTCAGCAAATCTCTACTGATCACATTTTCCCAGCAGGAAGGGAAGTCGAAAAAGTCCTTACAGGGACAGAGTCCTTACATGTAAATCTCTAGCAAAAACACACTAAGCAGAATGGTAGTGTACAAATGCCTGGGGGGAAGAGTAGAATGGATACATACATATATATGTGTGTGTGTGTGTAGGTATGTATATAATTTGATGTAATTTCATGGTCCCAAGTCTCTCTCTTTCAGCATTATCATCTACCATTGAGCGGGACATTTAAATTATTTTGCGATTTGTTTGTTTTTAAGTTCTTTCTTTTTGCACTGGCCCTGCCGGCAGAGATAGCCACAAGCAGAGTGGTAAATCGGTGACCTGGGTGCTCTGGGGCCACTTCAGGACTGGTAGGGCGAAGGTACAAGAGGGCAGGCACCACATGGGGTGCAACAACAGCCTAGGCCAGGGTGGAGTGTTGGGGGGTGTCCTCCGACCCAGGAGGTTGGGCAGGGAGGGGCGCCCCGCCCCCTCTCGACTTGCTTCCACCCAGAGTCACCCCTTCCCCAGTTCCTCAGACCCGGCCTGGTTATAGGATTCATAGGTCTGTCTGTCTGTGCAGCTGGTGGAGACAGGCCAGCAGGGGATCCCTAAGTCTCTCCTCTCGCCCTGTGCGCCCCCTGGATGATCCCCACCACCCCTTCGCGCCCAAGGCAGTGGCCATCAAGAGGGAAATGGTGTGGGCGGCGATGGGAGGAAGGAGTCCCTGCCTCGTGGTGGCCACCAACACCTCTGTGCAGCGAATTAGCCAAGGGAAACAGGCTGTCCTGGTGTCGCGCAGTGGGCAGGAGCGGGACAGGAGAGCGACGGGCGGGGACCCGAGGCAAAGTGGCCGCCGCGCATCTCGGACAACTTTGCCCGCGAAAGCGGGCGACCTCGAGTAGAGACTGGGGGGGGCGGCCTCCGCCTCCGCGAGCCATGTCCGGGGCACCGAGGAGCCTCGGGTCCTGCAGCCCAGATGCCACTAATCACCCGCGAGGAGAGCGACCGGGTGGCCTCCAGCGGGAGCCACAGCGCGGAGGGCAGCCCCGCGCGGGAGGGCAAGGGACAGCCGCCTGCGTGTCCGCGGCCCTGGGAGGGGCGCTGCGCCGGGGGACACCCCGCGCCCAGATGCCCCCTCGCCGTCCCGCGGGACCGGCGACTACTCCAGCGACGCCGGGAAGCGGCGGGCAGAGCCCGGGATGCTAGCGCGGCAGAGCGGAAAGCCAGCGCAGCCAGCGCCGCCGCCGCCGCCGCAGGACCACGTACCTTGAGCTCCTGGATGTCCAGGTCCGTGGATCTATCCATGGAGCGAAACTAAAGGAAGTGGAGAGGAACCGGTCAAGTTGCTCCCCGAGCCGATCTAGTCTTTTAGTTTCCAGCTGAAACTCAGCTTTATCCTCCTCCAAGCCCTGGCAGCTTCTCTCAGTCTCATTCTCCGTGGTCTCGCCGCCTCCGCCGGTTAAAAAATGATATAAATAAATAAATACTAATGGTAATTCACTTTGTTTTACTTCTTCAAAGATTTAGGGACAGGTGATCTTTACCGCGGTCCAACACGGCTCAGTCGAATCCAGCAGAGGAGGGGGGGAAAAATTCCACTCTATTTCAGATTATTTCTTCTTCTGCAATAAGCTTAGAAACCAGCGAGTTGCTGCATCCCAAGAAAAAAAGCTGCTTCCCTGGACAGCATCATGCGGCAAAATTCAAGCAAATGTGTTCAAACTGGAGAGAAGAGTGTGTGATAAAAAGCCTTCCTCCGTCAGGCATACTCTGGTAGCTAATTTAGCACGCTGTGAGTCCCAGACATTAGCAATCATCAATTTCCCTGGCAAGATAACTGAATCCCCGAAGTCCTGCATAGACTTAAAAATGTCTTGTAGCTAAGAGGTATTCTCTCAGTGGGGAAAAGACGGTAATAAAGTCTGAAGGGACCGTTCTCCTTTGAAGGTTATGCTAAAAGAGTTGAGAGAATAGGAGGTTGCTCCCACAGAGAGAAAAGAGGGAGAGAAGAGAGAGAGAGACAGCAATTTTCCTCCCGCTTTGCTGTTTTACTGGCCTTCACCACCAGGTGACTGACTTCACTTCTCCCTTCCCACAGCCAGCACTAAGGGGATTTCTCTCATCTGTCAAAAAGCAACATTTCCTCTTCAGACAAATACAGTCGCTGGGTCTTAAAGACTGCCCTCTGTCCGGAATCTACTAGGTGACAGGCATTTTAATTCGCTTCTGCTCTTCTAGCTTCTTGCTCGGAAGCACTGGGAGACAGACACAGGCTTGCATGTATCGTTTTTTCAGGCACCCAATTAGATCTCGGCTGTAGCCAATTAGATCTTAGGTGTTTAAATGTCAGGTTGCTTTTACCTTAAATACTAATTTTTAAATGATGAGAAATAGGATTGCTGAAGATTTCTTTCCACGATTTACCTCATGATAATGTAGGTTTTCTGCCGTTTTGTTTTTTTTTTTTTAATTCATTCTAACAGGTCAATGCATTGCACTTGAAATCTGTAAATGTGGAGGTAGGGGCTATTTGCTTCACTTACATATTTCAGTGTAAACCCCTTGATTGATTTTAACAGATTCAGTCTCCCTTTATTGTAGCATATAAAAAAAAAATCTCAAACTTCAAAATGCTTTCAGATTTCAAAAAAAAAAGAACAATGTAGATTCTCTTGTTTTGAAAAAACAAATCTTTTGAAAAAAAATTAGATGTGCTACTATCTAGTCTTCTGGACTCCTTCTTTAACTTCATTTTTATACTTCTCTACTTCTGAGTTCCAGCCACCTGGTCTACCTACGTGTGGGCCATTTCTTCTACTTTCAGCTCATACATGCTGCTGCCTCTCTGTCAGGACATCTCTTTGCTCCTCTGACTCTATATGTTTACCATTCCCCTGTTTCCATCTAATGCCACTTCCTCAGAAAAGATTTTTTCTGTGAGTGAGTCCCTTGGATAGTCTGTTCAGTTATCTTGTTATAGCAGAACCTCAGTTTATCATCGTGGCAAATATATCATATATGCATTGATTATCTGCTTGATTGTGTGACATCTTCAACAAACAATATGGTATTGAGGTATTTTCTGTACCAATCTGATTCACCAGTACATTGAGAGCCTAGCAGATGATAAGCATACAAATGTGCAATAAGTAGATAAATGTATGTAAGAAGACTTAAAGGTTGGGATTCTAATACCTAAAAACCCTGATTTCTCCTTCCTCCCTTCATCCACACTAATATATATATATATATAAAATTTCTTTTCTACCCATCTAGTTTGCAGCTAAGCCTGCAGGCTTGGCTTTATCACTAAGCATGCTGGGTTCTTTACTTTAGCCCATTTCTATCTCACATGTTTATCAAAACTCTCTTCTTTGACTTCTGCCTACAGCCTTCAGAGATAACATCAAATAGGCAATAGTCCATAATTAGTGGGCTTAACATCAAATCTGAAAATGAATATTACATGGCCTGTTTACATAATTATCTTACATAATATATGATGGAAAAAAAATAAAGTTGCACATTGCCAGTACATGAACTTATATAAAACATAACTCCTTAAAAAGCTGCTTTTCTAGAAAGTGTCAGTGATTCAACATGAAAATAGATAATAATTTTTAAGTCAGAAATTTCATATGAAGTACTTATATATTCCCTATCAAATAGTGTCTATATTTAGGAACGACTAAAACAGGATGATGTATATGAATGTATTTTCAGACATGAAGAGGATTTTTAAATTTGTAATTGTAATATGTACCTCAAGGAAGATTATTATTATATTATATATAATATCAGTATTATCATTCTATTATAATTATCAACAGAGATAGTTAAATTGCATTTTTAAGACATATCTATGGTCATAGACTGGTATATGCATTATGAGCACATATATAATAACTTAATTTTTAGTGAGTTTGAAATTCAAAACCAAGTATGTCCAACATTTGATGTTGGTGCAACCTTCATTTTCATGAGCTACAGAAACTATTGGTGACCTCTAAATCAGCTATACATTGCATCTAATTAAATGATGATGTAGCCAAAGACTACTGAGTCTTTAATAGCTAACATGAATTTCCATATAAATTCACTAGACTATTCCTAAAACTCTAACAATGATGGTTGATAAAAAAAAAGGGATGCCATTTGCTAATCTATATTTATATTATATTTCAAGGCAATCAGGACTTCATTATACTTCATCTGAGCAATAACTAGATGAAGCAACTATCTGAAAACTGAATTGACTTTACACTTAAAATCAGGCAAGAATAAGGATGTAAAATTAGAAAAAGCCATATTTTCTGGATGTCCTAAACCACAACTCCAACAATAAGGAAGCTACCCAAGATGGTGAAGGAAAAAATAACCCTGGCACATAACAGAGTATCTGAAAGACACATCATTCAATTTAGCAAAGATGTGCAATTCAAAACTGCACAGAGTGATTACAATACCCAAGCAAGTGGGAGGCAGGGTGAAAACACCTGCAGGTCATGAGATTTTACATTTCAGGTTCACTCATCCATAGATACATTCATCAATGTCACCTTCAACCATAGGTATTAAAGCAGATGTATACCTGCCATCATGAACATCTTTAAATTACAGAAGTAGGCTACTTGTAAATCAATATGCTTTTTTCCAGTCAACAATATAATTCTTATTCATCTGTGGTATAAAATCACTTATAGAGTTTTAAATTTTGTAAGCCTTTATACTCCTTTCTTCAAACCCTCTTGCCAAATTTGCAATTTTATGCTTTTATTTGGATTTTCATGCTGCATTACATAGCAAGGCAAGATTTTATTTTCGTGTTTTGAAATTATTAAAAGGAGAGGCAATGCATCAAGATTTATTAAAATACACTATTAAATAACCTGTTTTCATAGGTTGTTCATTTTATGTGTACTGATCAGCGCTTTTATTCGAAATGCTTATCACAGAAGGGATTACCTCATAACGATATTTTTTCCATGAAGTTTTTAAAATTATATATATGGTATTAGTTATTTTAACTTTGCATAAGCACATGTGTTAATATGAGGATTAAGGAGGAAATAAATTAAATGAGCTGTTGATATTGTGACTTGAATAAAAAATATCCTTCATCTTTTCCCCCAAATTAATCACTTCTGATTAGAGCATAGATATACATTTTAATAGAAAATAAGGCTAAAATTAATTTGTTAGCCTTCAACACAGAACTTATGCATCTACTCTAATTTTTTTCTCTAAAGGGAAAAAGGAAAATAGAATTAGTATCTTAGTTGCAAATATAAAGCAAAAAAGAAAAATGAGAAAACAAAACGAAGCGAAGGAAAAAGTGGGGACAGAGATGATCCAGCTGGAAGGGAAAATAAAGATAGAATGTCTGATCAAAGCTACCAAAGTGCTGAGGCTGGGGAAATGATTCTTTCTTGTAAATATAATGACCAAAAAGTCATTGATAAAGGCATCCTTGTACTTGATGATTCTAGTCAACTATTCACCCAGATGACTTCAGAAGTACCTGAGTCATAAGAGGACTTGTGCTTTGCACGGCAGAGATTACGGGAGTCTACAAAGATAGCAGAATATTCCTTTGCAAACTTACTAAGTGTGAAAATTAATATTAGAAGTCTTCCAAATATATCAGAAAAGCCATTCTTTATTGGAGGTATGAATCATGAACACTGGTAGTTATAGTCTGCTGTTTCAAATGAAACCTACCTCAAAAGGCACAACCTATAGAGCATAAGAACTAGAAACATCACAAGTCTGCTCACAGATGCAAGCTGGAGTCTTAAGGACAAACAGCACAATTAGAATGGAGTTATAATTAGTGACATGTGAATAACAGTGAAGAATTTAACATAGTAGCAACAGGAAAACTGATGCTAGCCCATATCAAAGAGTGTGATGTCAGAATTATAAAAACACAAGGAAATGAAAAGAAATGCTCTCAAAACATTTATTAAAAATGACTATTGATTTTAATTGTCCAATTCTCTGAAAAAATTTACATGCCAAATAAATTACATTACTAATAAAAAAATCTCTATTCTGGGTTGAACAAACTTACTTATTAGATCAACCTTGTTTACAAAAAAGGCCTTTTGCTCCATTACTTGTAATGACTATATAAGATGGGTGTTTTCAATTAAATATCAGTTCAATTTTCCTTCAAAAGTCATTTCTATAAACAAGATTAATATAAATATTTAAACCACAATTTGAAACTAAAAGTGGTATATGGCAGTTAATCTTGTCATGAACTTGATGGGATTTAAAACCATCAAAGAATCCCTATGAGAGCATGTCTAGATTAGGTTGATATATTAGTTACTTTGTTATCCTTGTCGTTACAACACCATGAGCAAGGAAGCTTACAAAAGTTTATTTGGGACTCCCATTACCAGAGGGCTAGAGTCTAGAATGGCAAATTGGGTAGAGAAGGCAGTGGGTGACCAGAGCAGCAGCTGAGATCTTACATCTCCAAGCAGGAGGAAGAAAGTGCTGACTCAAAATGGCATGAGTCTTTTGAGACCACAAAGCCCACTCTAAATTACACACTTCCTTCAGCGAGGCCACACCTCTTTTTTATTTTATTTATTTATTTTATATCCTGAGTAGTTCCCTCTCCTCCCATTCCCACCACCTCCCCTCCACTCACTCCTCCTCTGTTAATGTTCAGAAAGGGGCAGGCCTCCTATGGGTACCAACAAAGCATGGTATATCAAGTTGTCTTAGGACTAAGCTCCTCCCCTTGTATTTAGGCTAGGCCAGGCAATCTAGTATGAGGAATAGGTTCCTAAGAGCCAGTCCAGGCATTAGGGACAGCCTCTGCTCCCACTGTTAGGAGTACTACAAGAAGACCAATCTACACAACTGTCACATATGTGTAGAGGACTTAGGTCCTGCCTATGCAGGCTCCCTGGTTGTTGGTTCAGAGTCTGTGAGTTCCTATGAGCCAAGTTAGTTGTTTCTGTGGGTTTCTCGGGGTGTCCTTGACCCCTCTGACTGCTACAGTCCTTCCTCCCTCTCTTCAGCAGGATTCCCGAGCTTGGCCTAATGTTCGGCGCTGGGTCTCTGCATCTGTTCTCACACCTGTTTGGTGAGGACCAAACAACCACAGATTGGGAACCAAGTATTCCAATACCTGAGACCTATGGGGGACATCTCATTCAAGCCACCACAATTGGGTTAGGAATACCCACTCTAAATGTGGGTACCACCACTCCATGAACTGGAGTTCTAGATTTAACTAAATGGAGAAAGCAAGCTGAGCAGCAGCATTCACCACTTTCTGTTTCCTGACTGCCTATGCAATGTGCCAGCTGCCTGTGGCTGCTGGTGTCATGATTCCTCACCACAGTGCACTGTACCACATTCAGCTATAAGTCAAAATAAACCCTTTCTCCCCTAAGCAGCTCCTTCTCAGGTGTTTCCTCAAGCCACAGGAAACATAACCGATGCCTGACATATCCAGGAATCTTTTTTTTTTATCTGAACAAAGGAACCTAAGACTTAGGTTTACATACAGAAGTGGTAAACCAATGTAATATTAGCATCTGTTGAACTAGTTTTAACTGTCAGTGCTTCAAAGCATTCTGCTGGCATCACTGTTCTGAGAAATGGAGCGATATGAGTGACCGGACCATAATCTGAAAGGAGAAGAAGAAAAGTAGCTGATTCTAAAAGAGGGTCCAAGTAGCTAGAACAAACTGAAAGTGACATTGGCCTTACATTGAGTACGTGTAGCATACAAAGGGGAAGAAAAAAAACCCAAAGAGCCTAGAAAAATGCTTAATGCTATTCAATTCTAAAATAGAACTCCCACCTCTAATTTGGAAATTTTCCCATGGCGTGGACTACAACAGTAGCACAGACTATATGGGATTATCATTTCTCTGTTGTTTATTAACATCCACCTGTGGTTTGAAATTTATTTTCAAGAAATCTGTTAATGTTGAAATTCATTCCTTTTACCCCTATGATTGCCATGGCTAAAACGAAAATACATTAACTGAATGAAATTATACTAAATGAATAAATTACTTATGGTATATTTTAAATTATTGCATCGATGTAAAAACTGCAACAACAAGCATGCTAAGACTAAATAAGAACAAAGAAATTTTGACTGAGGCCTTGACAATTCCTTTTGTGGGAGATGGGATATTGTTTTTGGAACTTCAACTTTACTAATAGTTGTTGGTAATCAGTTTTCTATTGTCATTGACATTTTTTGTTATGGATCTTTGGGAGGTTTGCCAATGCTCTGGAAGAAATCATTTTGAAGGGCCATTGTTCAATATTCTTTTTTGTTAATGTCGTTGTTTGGGTCTGGTTTGGTTTTGGTCTTTTCAAGACAGGATTTCTCTATGTAACAGCAGGGACTGTCATGGAATTTGTTTTGTAGACCAAGCTGTCCTAGAACTCACAGAGATCCTGCTGGCTTCTGCCTCCCCCCCACCCCGCAGCCCCCCCCAAGTGCTGGGAATAAAGGCGTGTACTACCACCACCCAGAAAATATTCTTACTTTGCCTAAAGCTCTTTTTCCTTGAAACAGTCCAAGGTTGTGGAGTCAACAATTTAAAAATATAGCCTAACACCATGTTAAGTTGTCACTAACTCGGTGATAATAACAATAACCAAGAGAGCCCAGAACAGCCAAGAGGGTCTTGTGGTCTTGTGCAACAGTCTGTTAGTCGGGATCACACATCTTGCCAGAAAAAAAACACTCAGTGCCAAAATTAAACAACAACAACAAAACCACTTAATCTTTAGCTCTGGTTTCATGAGAGTCCGGCAGTGTGATATTGCCAAGGTCATTTTATACTGTGCACATTTGTGGTTGCTGTGAAGACTGACTAAGAGAGCATGTTTTTAAGGTTTTTAAAGCCTAATTATACATGAAAGATTTGTTACATAAACCGATACACTCTTGATATTGAACTGAAAGTACATTGCCCACAGATTGCAACCTGACTAATAGTATGCGTCAGAATGATGAACAGTTTCCTAAAAAGCCAGGAAGATCTACTGTGCCCTAATTAAAAGCAAAATACACCTTGGCAAAAACTTCTAGTCAGGAAGGTGTCCCTTCCCAAGGAGAGTCTAGAAACTTCTTCCCACATTATGAAACTTGGCTGCTCTGAATGCAGTGAGTGCTCCCATTTCAACTGCCGCATTTAGCTGGTTTTCCGGCTGCATCTCAGAGCACACCTGTAAGAGAAGAATGCAAATGTTGATGATTTTCAAAGGTGATGTTTTTGCAAATTGAAGGAAGAATTTCCAAAATGTGTAATTGGGCGCATGAATTTCCTTGGTCTAGAGAATGTCACTTAATTTGTCTGTGAGTAAGTACATTTGTTTTGATTTGAAAGAACATATGCATAAAGTCCACGTTTAATATAACTCTGAATGCTAGAGACAGAGTGAAGCATATGTATAGATTTTTCTATCAATAATTCATTTTAGAAGTAAGGCCAATTGTAGTTCATGTTATAAAACCACCTACATAATTCTTTTTCATTATATTGGTCTCTTTCATATGGTAATGTTATAAGTTCAATTTCCTACTTGTTTTTTTCTGATATGGAAGCAATATATGATTTTCTATATTTTCATTAAAAACTAATTTCACAAAACTACATTTTTCAAGTGCATTTTATAAAGGTTTATGCATGACTTGCTTGTAAGACTGAAGAGCCATTTTTAATTTCTTCCTCTATGGCCATGAATTAAAATAAAAAAACTATCTACCTGTTATTATGTACTTTTATCAACCCAAACTATTATGTTCATAACCAACATTATTATGAACACAAAGTTTCCATAGATTGATAATCCTCATACCTTCGAAAATACTTCTATGATAAAAAGAAAATGTACCTTTTTAGACAACTTTCTCAGATTTCCTTCAAAAATAAGTAAGATGTAACGATTTCCCTTTATATATTAAAAAGCATTAGGAGCACTAATAGAAAATAATTCTTATTGCGACAATATAATTTAATCATTGATATTTATCAAAGGTAAGCAAAACAGAAACCAGTTTCATGAAACAGAGGAGCCCTGAGCAATTCAAATACAATCAGTATCCGAAGAGAGCAATGAAAATGTAAAGGTAAGCAGTGGACAGCTGCTAAGGACATACGTAACATGACATAATTCACACCTAAGCTGACAGTTAATAAGATCTGAACTTCTGTTTTAGGACTTCAGACACAGGAAAAAATAGTCACTCAAAATAGACACAAGATTAGGTGGAAAGAGAAATACACTGGAAACAAAGACAGTGCCTTTCCATGAGACACTATGACTAGTTCATCTCTTCAGAACACAGACCTCTAAAATGATGAGGCTCTATTAGAAATCCAGGAACTATTTTATATCGCCCTTCAATAAACAGATCAATTTCAGCAAAATAACAGGCAAAGAGCATTACCATAAGACACGCTTTGTTAGACACACTCAGTAAATCTTATAATATCTCCCTTTGAAGCCACTTCCATGTTAAAACTCTCTAGTGAATATCCTCACAAGTATTCACTAAATGAGAATAAACAATTGATTAAGAGTTGCTGTTTTTATGAATGGGATCACAGGTTAGTTACCTAGTGCTGTTAAAAAAAAAAAAAACTGACAAAGTCAGCTTGAGGATGGAAAAGGAAGATCTGTTTGTGTCCTAACTAAATGTAAAATATATATTGGTTAGAAAACTTCCCAATATGAAAATGTCCCTAACCCAGGGACAGGCTTGTAGCTTCTCTTCATATTATGAAACTTTCTCTTCATATTATGAAGAGAAGAAACTTGCCTTATATAAAGGAAGTTAGCCCTACCATTCATACTTTTGGATTTGGCTTGTTTTCCCAGTGCATCTCAGAACACACTATAAGAGGAGAAAAATGCAATTTTTTTTTTTTTTTGGTTTTTCGAGACAGGGTTTCTCCGTGTAGCTTTGCGCCTTTCCTGGAACTCACTTGGTAGCCCAGGCTGGCCTCGAACTCACAGAGATCCGCCTGGCTCTGGCTCCCGAGCGCTGGGATTAAAGGCGTGCGCCACCACCGCCCGGCTGAAAAATGCCAATTTGCTCACCAATTTGAGGTACAGTTCATCATAGCAGGGCAAAGATGGGGGTGGCAGAAGCGGGAGGTAGCTGGTCACGTTGCGTCCCTAGTAAGGAAGCTGAGAGAGCCGAATGCTGATGGTCAGTTCAATATTGAATGCCAACCTATTGGGTGATGCCGCCTACATTCAGGGGGGCTCTTCACAACCCCAGTTAAACATATGGAAACGCTGGGAAATACACCTAGTAGTATGTCTCCTAGGCAATCCTGAATCTAGTCAAGTGGACAATGAAAATTGGCCATTATAAACTTATGGGTGTTTCTTTCTTTTCCAAATTTCATATAATCTGCCAGAAATCATAAAGACATGGTTAGAACTGGTAGAAGATATTTCAGCTATATAATTGGCAAAAATATAGTAGTGTGTATGTGTGCATGTGTGTGTGTGTGTGTGTGTGTGTGTGTGTGTGTGTGTGTGTAACTGGTGGAAAACAAAGGGAGAGAGTGAGTAGAGTACAAGACAGAGAAACAAGGAAAAAGAAAAAGGGATCACAAAGTACTCAATAAAGAATAGGTAATCTGAACACTATTTCTTAAAAATATCCGAATACTCAATACATAAGTGTCCATCTTTACTGTTACTCATGAAAACTCAAACTAAATCAAAATTTATACTTGTTGTATACTTCAATATGAGCAAAATACTTAAAACTGTCTATAGAAGGCATTGGGATATTATGAAGCCACTAAAGGATCCTATAACTTTCTTTGGTACTATATATTGAACAACATTGTAGAAATTGGCATTTTTAAAAGAATGTGTACATGTACATACTATACAGTACAGAATATCTACCCACAAGGATATTTCTGTGTCAGCCAATCTAAGTCCTGCTAGTTTTGGCATGTAGCACTCAGTTTCTAACTACAATAAAATACCATTTCTTGTTCATATCACAGACTTGTATGAGTTATTTGGATGAGAGTTCAGTTTCACATTGTTACTCTATCTACTGGGTTTCTCTGGAGTAGTGTTCCTCAATCTTCCAAATGCTATGACCTTTTAATACAGTTCCTCATGTTGTGGTGACCCCTGACCAGGAAACTATTTCATTGCTAGTTCATAAATGTAATTTTGATACTGTTATGAATTGTAATGTAAATGTCTGATATGCGACCCTGTGGAGGTTGAGACCCACAGGTTGAGAACTTCTCTGGAGTTATGGCTCTTCTCCTGGCTTATATTCGATCATACAGAATAACGACTTAGGAAAAGCAGGTTTTCACAGCGTAGACTTACTGCCTCTTTAAGCATGATACCAACTTAGACTTAGCCAAGAAGCTTGACCTCAGTATGGGAAAGGCCAGGAATGTGGTGTAGTTTCACAAAGAGGAAGGAAAGAAGATCCTGAAGAGATCTATCAATCTCAACCACAATTACACCTTTTGATACAAGATATTGCTTCCACATTACCACTCATAGAATTCGTCACCTTCTACCCAAGGAAGAACAACCTATCTAATCATTTGTCCAGCTCAGTACCTCACATGTCAAGACCAACATGTTCTTACTCATCTGTGGCTTCTTATAATTTAACCGCCTATGAACTTAAAAACAAATAATCACCTTAGAAAAAGGATATCAGCCAGTGGTAGAGCATGTGTTCCTCCTGCCTACAGTGGTGGCTTTTAAAAGGAGATAAATAAAATAAAATAAAACAAAACCTTTCTCTCCAACTCTACATATCATATACAGATATGTAAAAATGCTAAAAAAATTAAGCCCATTAAAAAAGAGGGGAAGTTAAAAGGCTATAGATTGCCACATCCATGGGCCCACACGTAGCAAGTTTGAGGAACTCCCTAAGGATGCTACAGGAACCTTTTCCTGGAAATGGCCAGTATTCTTTGAATTCACCCTGATGGATACTATGAGAAGAATTCCCCGCAGCAATGTCATGACTTTCCAAAATTGTATTCTGTGTTCATTCGTATTCCTCATTGACCTTATCTGAAATGAGAGTTAGAAGAAGGATGAATCTCCTTACGGGGTGGGCTATTTCTTGCTATTTAGCTTCGGTGGTACATTAGTGTCCTGTGGTGCCTAGAAGAAGCCACAGTAGATTGGATGACTTATACAACAAAAGTTTCATAAAGTGCTATAAGATAGATGCCTAAAGCTAAGGTATCCACAAGCTTCGTTTCTTCTTTCTTGGCATTCAAAGAACTACTCTCTTATTGTCTGTTCCTCTGGCTTTCTCTATTTACATCCCTGGTGTCACATAATGTGTCCAAATATTCTCTTATTGTAGGAAAACCAGCCATATTGAGTTAGTGGCCACTTAGAAGCTTCATATAATCTACCCAACTCTCTTTATGCTCTGTCTCAAAACATGGGAATATGATGAAGTACTATGAATTAGGGTTTCAACATACAAACTTAAGGAGGTTGCAAGTCAATACATAACAGAAATTCAAACATTTTGCAGCTGTGACATCTAATATGAGAGGCAGTTTTGTTGGCTACAACATTCTCTCAAACTATTGGTAGGCTCGAGATCTATTCTGTTGCCTAATATCAAGAGTGGGAAATCATACCAAATTTATCTCCAGAATTCTTAGATGTGCTATATTTCTACTCATGCCTATCAACATCCCCTTTCCTCAATTAGTAAGTGGTCATATGGTAAGATAGAGACAGTAGGTAAATGAGGAGTCAACTGACAGCCTAAATCTGGTCACAAATATGGTTGACTTTAACAAAAAGAATTTTACTGGCCCTTTTCAAGTGAAAGCTTCTTAGAGTGTTTGGGTTTTATTTTATGGTACAGAAAATCAACTAACATTGCTATGTAGTTGGTATTGAGATTTCTAGGCTGCTTCTATTGCCGTGTCCTCGTTCCTCGTATCTCTTCCTTTTAGCACCTAGTGCCAAGCAGATAACAAATGACTGTTCTCTTTGACTTGTTTTCCCTTTGCGCTAAACACTCAGCAGATGGGTAATTGGACTTGCAAGGGACTAATGCCAGATAAGTTTAGTTTATTTTTATTTGTTATTATTTGATTATTTATTTTTAATGGCAGATTGCTGCTATTCACATTCCATTGGACACAGGTGGTTATTACCATATATACCCCCTGGATTTCAGAAGAGTAGAAAATGAAGAAGCTGTAGCACTGTTGAGAAGATAACATACATGTGAGCAGGTATGGAGATTCTCTAAGATAAGACCCTAGAGAAATGGTTCTCAATCTGTGCATCATGACCCCTTTGGGGTTGAATGTCCCTTTCACAGGGGTCATATATCAGATATCCTACATAACAGATATTTACATTATTATTCATAACAGTAGCAAAATTACAGTTATGAAGTAGCAATGAAAATAATTTTATGGTTGGGGGGTGACCACAATATGAGGAACTGTATTAAAAAATCATAGTATTAGGAAGGTTGAGGACCAGTGCTCTAGAAATTCTTCCCTATTTGTTGATTGTACCATTATCAAAAAATCCCAAATGTACATTAGAGTGAAATACATGTATATGCGTGGGGTTTTATTACACATAATAATAAAAACAAGTAAAACATTAATATGCTTAATTTTACTTAGTAATACAACCATATCAATATATTAAAAGGTTTGGAAGATAGACACCTTTGGAACATATACTAATTTCATCACTGAGCTTATGATACTATATCATAAGTTCACTCTCCATTGATGGTCCCATTCATTAACACTCATTGAGACCCTCCCATATCTGAGGCCCTGAGAACTGTGGCCTAGACCCAAACAAGAGCCAGGTGTTTTTAAAGTAAAGGCCTTTAATGGGAACATTTCATTATAGTTAAACAACCCATTATTTCAGAAGCACAGTGGTTAAGATGAGCAAAAACAAATTGTTCCAGACAGTCGTTTTCAGACCACTGTGTGCTCCAGCCAGTATGGTGAGTGGGCACACAAAAGCACACAGAGAAGTGAAAGACTTTGGCTTTGATATCATCTCATGGAGTCATAGAATGAGACTATATCTACACTGAGGACAAATCTTCAATACATAGGAGCATCATGAGATTTAAAGTCAGATTCTTAGTACTAAAAGCAGAGCCCAAGGCATTAAGTCCTACTTTCCCCAACCAGGGGTGAGAATGAGCTTATTAATACCCATCTCCTTAAGTTACTACATCCCATAAAGCAGCGATACTACCTACTTTCTAGGGTTATATTCGTCAAACTGAAATGAGATGATTCAGACAAAACTTTTAATGAATTATTGAAGCATAGTGGATAGGCTTGCAAGGAGACATTGCTACTATCATTATCATTTTAGCAATAGTAAATACTGTAATCCGTATAAAGAACAAAAATAAATAAAATTAAAGTTTTGCTACAATGAAATATTATTGACATGTATTATATTACTTATTCTATTTTATTTATATATTATATAAACTGTATTATTTGTATTATTACTACTACACTTAACACATTTCATATATTTATAAATTATATTATACATAACATACAAATATGTAAAATAATAATCCAATCTAATATGTTTATAAGTGAATTAAAATTTACGAGTAGGAGATGATAAATCGATATGACTTTAGGAACAGGAGGGAATAAAAGGAGGTTTTAAGGCATAGGAAGATGAAGCCCTTGTTTTTGTATCCATCCTACTTGGGGAATAAAGCAAGACTCTTAATAACAACTAGAGTGTAATTCTCTGCCTCTGCTTCTGGAACACTTAACAACTTTCACCTCAGTTTCTCCCCTATTTCCCCTGAGAATGACAGGGACATGCCTCACTGGTCCTCAGAGATGAGTTCCTGTATAATAGCACGGTGTCTGTCATTTGCTCTGTGGGCATCTCTGCAGTACCTTTGTGCCAATGTCAGGAGCCAGGCCTCTCGGGCCCTCCAGCTGAATCACCACTGAGCTTCCCCAAGGTGCCTCCACTGCACACAGCCTTTGCCAATGTCAAGGCTGTGCCTGCCAATGCCTGCTAATGTCTGTACTGAGGCTGCCCACAGTCAAGAGTGCTGATGCATCCAGGACACAGCAAAGGCTCAGAAGAGCAGCATGTGCCAGACCTTGCTTCATAATAAGGCCCAATTGCCAGAAGACATTTGGATTCCCCAAGCTTTGCTCTTAGGCAGTTGTTTCACTTTATTATGCTTCAGCACATTGAAGTGGGATGTTTGTGCCTCATAACTAAAAATAGATTGGTGACTCTAACATGATACATTAGAAAATTACAGAATTACATGAAAGAACACAATAATCTCATTTCTTAAAGGTGATAGTAATATAATTACATGTTGCTGTGAGGTGTTTATTTCAGTCTGCACCTATTTCTTGATTATATTATGTGATATAGTATATCATATAATCTACATTATATGAGAAACTAAGTTGGGGGTCCAGGGATATAATAATAATGGTTATGTGTCCCTTTAGTGCTTTTCAAGTTTCTATCACTGTGACAAATATTTGTCAGGAATACATTTAAAAAAGAGGCAGTGACAGTTCTGGTTTTCAGCCTCAAAGGTTTCACACTGCCATTACCTGGCCCTTTGCTTTGGGGCCTGGGGTGACACAGTTGATTCTTAGAGAAGCATGTGGTGGTAGAGGCTGCTCATCTCATGGTGACTGACAAGAAAAGTCACAAATAGGAAGTGACTAGTTCTCCAATAGCCACTTGTAGCTAGAGTTTTCCTGCCGGGCCCACAGTCAGGACAAATCTCTGCCACCCGCCAGTCTCCGAGCTCCCAAGTCCCGCCAGTCTCCGAGCCCACTTATAAAATAAACACACAGACGCTTACATTATTTAAACTGCTTGGCCATTAGCTCAGGCCTATCATTGTCTAGCTCTTACTCTTATATTTAGCCCATTTCTATTAATCTCTACTTTGCCACGTGGCTCGTGGCTTACCGGTACTTTACATCTTCCTTCTCCTGGCCGCGGCTCCAGGCCGTCTCCCCTCTACCTTCCTGTTCCCTCAATTCTCCTCTCTGTTAGTCCCGCCCATACTTCCTGTCTGGCTACTGGCCAATCAGCGCTTTATTGATACAGAGTGATATCCACAGCAGCCCCTTCAAAAAATGTCCCCAATAACATCACTTTCTTCTAATAAGCCCCACTCCTTAAAGGTCCCAGCTCCTATAGAGAGGTAGAGCTGGTGCAGGCTTGTTGCCTTTACCTCAATGTTCTAGTCTCTGGAGCAAGTAGTTATTCCACAGGCTGTGGAAAGAGAAACCTGGAAACCAACTCAGCCACAAAACCCTTCACCTACAATCTGCCCTGCCTGCAAGATGTGCTGGGGCAATGTGGTTCAGAACTTGTGGGAGTGGCCAATCAATATTTGGTTTAACTTGAGGCCCATGCCATGAGAGGGAGCCCATGCCCTGCACTGGCCAGGAACCAGAGACTGGATAGCCCAGAGACCTAGGGTAGAACCAAAGAGGACTGGCAAAATAAAAATCAATGAAATGATTCCTAATGATATTCTGCTACACCCATAGATCTGAGCATTGTCCAGTCATTATCAGAGAAGCTTCATCTGGCAGCATATGGGAACTTGGACAGAGACCCATAGCCAGACATTATGCAGAGAAAGTCTAAATTGGAGGTCTCCATGGGGTCCCTTATCTTAGAGGTTGGTGAACCCCATGGAAGAGGGAAGGAAAAACTATAGGAATCAGAGGGGATGAAGGACAATAGGAGAACAGGACATGCTGAATCAACTAAGCAGGCCTCACATGGCCTCACAGAGACTGAAATGACAATCATAGCGCCTGCATGGGTCTCTACCAGGTCTTCTGCATATATGTTATGGCTGTTAGCTTGGTGTTTTTGTATGACTTCTAATATTGGGAATGGGTTTGCCTCTGACTCTTTTGCGTGCTCCTGAGACTCTTTTCTTCCTATTGAGTTGCCTTCTCCAGCCTCAATATCAATGTTTTTTGCTTTGTCTTATTGCATCTTCTTTTGTCCTGTTTGGCTGTTGTCTCTTGGAGGCCTGTTCTTTTCTGAAGAGGAAACTGAAGGAGAATGGATCTGGGTGGGGGGAGGTGACGGGGAGGTAGGAGGGGTAGAGGGGGGGCAAACTGTGGTTGGGATTTTTTGTATGAGAGAAGAATCTATTTTCAAATAATAACAACAGAAGTTCCAGCTTTCCCCAATAACACCACAGCCTGGGGACTGAGACTAAGGAACGAACCCTTAGGCACATTCCACTTCCAAACTATAGTACATAGTGAAGGCTGAGTTTTATTTTACATCACATCAGACTTCTGCAGCCATTCCTTTAGAACTCTCTGGTAGCTTCCTATTATACTCTGTGTCTAACACATTTCCCCAAGCTGTCAAACCATGCAGTTTACCCCATCCTTGCTACTTTTAAATGTTTTCATCCTATATCTGTCTCTCACACATATCTAAAAAAATGTCTAGAAATAGACAATTTCACTGTATAAATTTTAACTGATAGTTCATGAAAACATATCCTTCCCAAATTAAATAAGAACAAGATAATACTGCGATATAGCAAAGACAACACAGAACTTGCATGGCTAAACTTCCTGTGCTGCGATCAGTTGCATGCACTACTGCAAGTCTTTGTTCCCAAATATTTCAATCACAGCTATTCTGAACCTTGGGTGTATAAGTTCTAAGTTATTATTTTTAGATTAGTTCTGGTCTTATTTGGTTCTCCAGTACGTGTGTGTGTGTGCAATCCTGATGCTACTGATTTCTTTAGCCTTTCTTCTTGGACACCTGGTTTTGCCCCTACCTTTCCAGACTCTCCTGATCACGTTTGTTCTGCTTTGTGGGGTATTTTCTCTGTTCATGTTGGTCTTCTCCAGCTCTCTCTGAAAGTCACATCCAAAGCATTATAGTTTGCTGACATGTGGTAGTTACGAAACTCACATTTATATGTACAATTCAAATGAGATTTTCATATTTTATACTGAAAAGAAAATCCTAATCTCTGAACACACCATCAGTTTCATATATTCAATATACATGGAAGTTAATCTGTGGAGTCTCCCCTGAACGTGATTTATTTCTGTACATTCCGTATCCCAAGTGAAACCATCAGATATGATTTTCCTTTATGCTTCACCATTAAAACAGTTGCTAAAACATATTGCCTTTTTCTGAAACTATTTCTCCAGACTTTATCCTTAGACTATTTCCGCTGCTGTGAGTAGGCAAAACCACTCTCCAATCAATTCTCCTTCCTACTCATTGTATTTGGTATCTGAATGATCTGTTTATGAAATGAAGTATCTGTGACTTATTAATAAATATTTTCTTTTGCAGAAGTCCTGGAATATACAATTGGCACAACATAAAACGTCATTCAAAACTATAATTTGTATAGCATCTGTTTTTGCTTATTTAAAAAAAAATCAGAACCTAGAATAAAATGACTTCATACTAAGATGGTATTCATTGATGTTGGATAAGAAGTGTTTCAAGAAATACAATGAAAATTCTAGAATAAGCACTTGGGGAATTAAGAGTTAAGAAAGTCAGGAAAATAATACCATCAGGAAAATTGCTTGTAGCATAAGCCTAAGATGCTCGTTTAGATCACCAGTACTCACAAACACAACTGGGTGTGAAAGGTACATATCTATAATCATTGTGCTAAAGAAGTTTAGACAGGGATATCCCCTGGAGCTCATCCAATCTGTTGTGATTGACAATCTCTAGATTTAGTGACAGACCTTGTCTCAAAAGGCAAAATGAACTGCTCTTAAGAAATGGCTTCTGAGTTTGACCTCTCATCTGCACATACATACACACACACATGTACCCACACATGCATACACACACACACACACACACACACACACACACACACACACACACACACCAAAATACTTTAAAAGGCAGAAAAATTTACATGGTTAGAGGACAGATAAAGTAAAGCCTATAAGTAAAAAAAAAAGTTAACAAATAAAACATATCAACAAATATGCCTCATCCAACAAATAAAAAAGATTCTGATGAAGGTAAAGTGAGGAGTCATCAAAAATATTACAATAGGGTTGTGGAATGGAAATGAAGATCAATAAGGAGTAGATGGATGAGTGGAGCACAGAGACTTTGACGGTTGATGAAAGTATTCCTTATGATACTTTATTGCTAGAAACACATCAACACACATCTGTGCAAACTCTTAGACAACATACCAGTAAGAATGACACCAGGTGAGAATTATGGCATTAGTATGGCCACAATATGTCAATATAGATTTATGAATTATCAAAGGTACTTCATTTGGGACATATATAACAAGTTAGTGATGTACATGTCAGGGTAAGATCTTATAGGCAATATCAGTACATTCTTCTCAAGTTTGCTACTAATGTACCACTAATTATTAATAATATGATAAAAAGACATGCAATTCAAAAAGACTAAATTTATAATCAATGGTTCATCTTTATTTATGAGAACTGTGTTGTGGGATATTTGTACACTGTGTGAAGATGTGTTGTTGTGATTGGAGTAATAAAAAGCTGAATGGCTAATAGCTAGGCAGGAGAGAATAGGTGGGATTTCCAGGCAGAGAGAGGAAGTCAGAGAGATGAATCTAGATGCACAGGACGTGCCAACTGAACACAGAACAAGCTGGACATAGAGGGCAGAGGAAAGATAACTGAGCCACGTGATAGAACATAGGTTAATAGAAACAGGTTAATTAAGTTAAAAGAGCTAGTTAGAAAAAAGCCTAAACTAATGCCAAGTTTTCATAATTAATAATAAGTCTCTGTGTTGTTATTTGTGGGCTGGTAGTCCCTATGAGAAAGCTTACTACAGAACTGAGTTTTGAAAATATAAAGAATCACAAATTACCATGAAAATTAAGGTTGATTGAAATATGTCTGTGGTACATGTAGATATATGTAGAATTCAAAACTATAGACCTTAATAGATGTGAAATTTACTCATCTCCCTCAAGTCACTGTGCTATATCATAGTTGAATCTATGGTCATATTTTTCTGATAAAAGCACACTGCAAAAAAAAGGCATATAATATAAAGAGCTGTATTTCTTAAAAGCACATTAATGTATAATAGAATATATATTAATTTTATATTAATCTATTCCAATTATTATTCTATAATCAGAAGATAAATGTATCTTAATTTTGTAAACTAAACTGATTTTATATGTCAATGTTACTAACATCTTGTACAAACTGGCCTGTTCTCTGTACCTGTATCAGTCAACTTTCTAGGCTCATAGAAGTGTTCATTTCCTCTTGACAAATTCACAGGGTAGTCTATAAACACCCCTAAATTTACAATCCCCCAAACCTCAGAAAATGGCACTTTAAGCTCTGAACAAGCTTGATATGAGAGTTGTAGAAAAACAAATGGTTGCGCTAGAAAAACAACAAAAGAGAAGTTAGAACTTTTTTTATTGTTGGTGCTATTACCAAAGGGGCTTGTGCTATGGTGTGACAAATTCCTTAGATGCACCAAACAGTCTCTGGAAACAAACTGGGTGCTTTTCAAAGCGACATTAACTCTTTCTCCTCACAAGAGTCCCATTTGTTGCCAGGAAACACAGACACAGGATGGTCTAGCCACACAAAAGTACTAAGGGACACATTGATACTCACCATTAACCACCAGCTTCCCAATACAGCATTTCTCTGAAGCAGGTCTCTGAATTTCCACATTGACAATTTTCTCATGTGATATATTTTCCTGCTCCTATCCGAAATTATTTTGGTTAAATCAAAGGTGAGGAAGTTCAGCACAAGATCCATGATGGCCAGAAAGACTTGAACCTAAGACATAAGATAAAGTGTAGTGTACAAACTAGCTAATTTTTCAAGAGATCGAGAGGTTTATAGCAATGCTAAAACAGTCCTAGGATACCTAAGGATTATATGTCAAGGCTATATTACAAGAGCATAGTAGTTATTTGTTATTTCAACCAAGGAAATAAAGAGAAACCAATGTTTTCAGTGACATGCATGAATTGGTTTAAAGATAAGGACAAATTACTTAAAACCACCATTGTTTTCCATATATATATATATATATATAACATATAATCTCTCTATATAATATAATATATATAGTTATATATATGCTCATAATGAAAAGCTATTCTAACTACAAAAATAAAATATAAGAATAAAAATCAAACACACTTAAGTCTATTGTCAAAGATAATTGCTAATAACACAGCTATATGCTATACGATTTTTATCCATCAATTTGTGATTTTTTTATTTTGATTGTGTTAGGAATCAAAGCCAGGACCTTGTTCTTCCCAGACAAGTGCTCTACCACTGAGGTGTTCCTCAAACCACTGCATTTATTTTATTGTTAGCATCATACCCAACAGATGTTGCCCCACATACATGGCTTTAAGATTGTTCTAATATAGATGATGAGGAATGAGTAAACAACAGAAACACATACATGAAATCTGGGGTCTGGTGAGTTGTGCACTTTGATGGGGACACACCTGCCACCCAGAAACTCAGAGCAGTTATTATACACAGCAATATGAGGAGGTGCGTTTATTATTAGAGCTTAACAAAGAGGCAGATTAGCTCAACTTCATGGAGTCTCTGTTGCAGTCATCCTAGAAGAAGCTGTGGGTCATACTTTCTGCACACTGTGAACATCTTTACTTGGACAAAGAGAAGCCCTTGCATTCCCCTGAACCTGTCCCAGAAAAGGACTTGCCATTCCCAGGGGTCCAAGGCGTTGTCATCCTTCACATGGCCATACTTATGTCAATAATACACATTCACTTTCAACTTCATCTGCTGTCCACAGGATACCCACCAGTAAATGAATGAATACCTTACGCAAGTCATATATATAATTTTAATGTGAATTTAGTTATATTTACTACAATCATTGCTCTTTGCTGGATAAACAATTAGTACAATTTTCACATATTTTATAGCAAAATAGTAAAAAAAAAAAAAAAACTACAGAGGAAATCTAAATACATATCTTAAATGAAAGTGGCCAATACGGAAAGACTAGAAATTCTGGGTTCAAAATAAGTTTACATTTGGGAAATCAAAAATCTATGGACACAGCAACGCGTTCAGTGGCTCCAGTATCTATTACAAACAGAGGTGGATGAAGGGACACAGGGTGTTTTTAAGATGTGGTATGTTCCTATGATGGTAGATATGTCTCTAATAGTGATCTCTGCAAGTTTTTGGTTTGTCTTATTGAATTCACGGAATATGGAGGTTTAGAGGATATATAGTTGTATTCTTACATTGAAAGAATACCCTCCATAATGATGATTTCAAGGTAACCCCGATCCAAATACGTATTTTCCTAGCCTACAGTGGACAAAGGGGAATATATACATACGCTGTTGTTGGTTGCATAAAGTAGTATAGCCAATGCAGAAAACAAAATTGAGATACTCAAAATTCTGACAGTATAATTACCACATGATAGAGCTAGGCCAGTTGGAAATGGAGTCAGCAAATAAATGTTCTACCTTCATGTTCACCTTTCTTGCAGCAATATTTCCAATTGCAATGACCTGGAACCAGCCTAGATGGCCATTAGCAGATGAATGAATAAGGAAAATATAGCATAAATTTGCATATATATAAATATATATATATGGAGTATTATTCAATCCCAAACAAGAATGAAATTATGTCATTTGTGGGAAAATGGATGAATTGAAAAATTGATGTGTCCAATGAAATAAACTAGACGTGGGAATGCATTTCTTAATACTTCCAGACAACATGTGACCACACTAAACTGAAACCACCGAGGGCAAAGTCACAGATGAACAAAGGCTATAGCATTGCTTTTAGTTGCTTTCATTTTCCCAATTAGCCTATTGGTGTCATTTTCAGGATTCTATAAGGGATTTGCAATCACTGTTTCTTAGCTTTCGTCATTTACTGTTTGAATTATTTGTTGATCAGTTATAAATGTCATTTTGCTATCAGTGGTCTCATTTTCATTTTAGTAAAAGATCCTCTATACTCTCATGCTACAATCAATATTTGCATTTTGTTGAATTTTATTGTACAATCATCATGTTAGCTGCAGGAGGTAGAGTTTTAACTTCATCTATTTCTTGAGTAGCCCTATTAATTCTGTTAAATTAAATGCACTCCAAGAATATCTACAACATATTTCCATGGACATGTGTTGATCTCTGAGATATGTCTTTTACTTTATTGATTTATCTCACTTGATAATCATTTTGTTGTAAGTAACTGGATTTGAAATGCATTTTAATATGCCTCAGTTCTTAACACAAGTGTCCAGTTGGTTATTTTCTGTCTTACTTTGATGGTGTATGCATTATAGACTCTTTATTCCAAAACTGTAATTCCTTTCTATTCTTTTTGGAATTGAAATCAAGACACTATGTCACTATACTGGTGATAGTTCTTACTTTTATATATATTCTCTACAACAAACATAAAGACTGATAGAAAAGGTAAATAAAATTGAAGGGAACTAAAGCTAACGTTTTGCTCAATTTGGAGCTTGTAGGAAGCTTGAGTGAATCAGATAACCAAAGCTGTTCTTAGAAATGAAAATCAGAAGTTCAGGTGGGAACTAGCAGTCATCCACAGAGGTGAGCTACAAAAGCCCTAAAGGAAGTACCCTTAATGAAATTTATTGTGACTGTGTGTCATTAATGGAATTATATCCCCTTCAAAATTCCTCTATCTAGGTCCTAACCTCTGCATGTAACTTTATTTGCAGATATTGTGTAGCTGTTTCCTGTAAGTGCGACCTTTCCTTTATGAACAGAGGAGGACTTCTCAACAGGCTCATAAAACTCACAGAGCTGTTGAGACTAAAATATCATAAACCAACAACTAGGCTAAACAAGAGGTAATTAACTGCTGGGGTAGAGGTAACTCTTCTGGGTTACTGGTTGAATTATTTGTTGAATTATTATTGAATTGATTTGTCTCCCTGCAAGTTGCTCAGGAGACTGAAGTGAGCTGTCACACATGGCAACAGGAAATCAGCCACCAGACTCACCATGTTCCTGCAAGAAATCCAGTTGAACTCAATGGGTCACCAAGACTGGCTTGGAAATGATCCTTCTTTAGTCTGTTGCTTCTCTTTCCAGGGTGAAAAGAAAAATACTACTCAGAAAAATTTTCAAATAGGAAATTTGTGAGACACACTCACAGGTAGACCATCATGCTCAGATATGGGCAGTAGTCATGATAGTGGTCCTAAAATTCAAGAAACACCAAATATAGACCCCAAACCACCAGAAGGTAGAGGAGAAGCATGGGACAGATTTCTCCTAAGGGATACTGATGAGAACTTACCTTGACTAAAACTTGATCTCAGGATTCTTAACTTGGAAACTGCTGACAACACAGATTTTAGCCACTCTACTTTTGACTTAACGACATTTTTAAGTTATGATGTACTTAATATAATTCCAGCACAAGTCCAGAAGCAGTTTTACTAGGAATCTCAGATATGAATGATAACCACTCAAAGTGCTACATGAGAAGTGAACTCTATACACCAACCCAGAGGAAGAGAAAAAAACACAACAATGTTTACATTATTCAAAAATCAACTTGTAAAGGGGTAAAAATATGGAAGGAATAAGTAAGACATAAGAATATATGAGTGAACAGTTTCAGTACCTATTCTATTAGTTTCAAGAGAAGGGAGAAAATAGCCTAGAAATTGCACTTGACAAGAAAAGAAATGAGAGCTTTCCAGATGTTTAAAAAAAATGTCTTCTCAGATCAAATGTTTCCTCAAGGAACTGAGTGGCTTATAAATACCACGAAGACTTAGCACAGTGCTATGAACCTGCAAGTCATCAAAGACTTCATTTTTAATTTTTAAAATTTACCAGAGGGGAAAGACAGATTACCTACAAAGGATTTCAAATTAGCCTTAAGCTGACTTCTCAACAGCGATAATAAAAACTAAAAAATAATAGAACAATATCTTCAAAGTGCTGAGGGAAAAGAACAGAGTGTTATGTTCACCTAAATAGTCTTTGTAGAGCTAAGGCAAAATAAAGACATTTCAAGTGCACAAAACCCAAGTTAGACATTTTACAGCCCAGAGAACTTTATCCCATTTTAGCAGTGTGGACTGAAGATTGAACCCTTGATCTCTCCAAGCTAATCACATGCTCTCCCATTGAGACATAATTCCAGCACCCAAGTGCTTCCTTGGTAACTAAGTTTAGACAGATAATCACAGACTAAAACCATACCAACTAATGAAATCATTGAAAGTGTTATGCTGTTAAATTTAACAGCTTGTAGTAATATCACAATAAGTTGTTTACTAGAACTAAAACTCTAGAAAGAAGTGTATAATAACTTAAAATGGGGATCGTGGCATCATGAATTCCTTTTTTGTTGATTTGGAAGTAGGAAGAAATGTCGGGTAATTACATATTTGTAATAACTTGTGTGATTAATTTAATACTTGTTACATTGAAATGAATTACTAAAGGAATAGAGAGCAACATATAGACAGAAAGAGCTAATTCAACAGAACACTAAGGAAAGGGAGAGAACAAACCCAAGAAAATACTCAAAGCACAAACCTCAGAAAAATTAAATACTAATGAATCCATAATCACAGGAAACATCAAGATATGTTTCTCTCAAGAAGGAGAAGAGAAAATAAATGGAGATTATAGCATTTTGTTTTCAAAATTATCTGAAAGAAAATTCTTAAAAAGTAAAATATATAGAATGAAATAAAGATTAACTATGTGATTTCTATTCAAAATAAATATGATATGGTAATATTAACACTGGAAAGATAGACTTCAGTGTAAAATGAATTGATACAGAACCAGGCGTGGTGGTTCACTCAGGTGAGCAACACCCTGGAAATAAAATAATTACATAGAAATGCGGAGTGACATGATGAACTGGATGACTAGCTACTTTAAATTCAGATCAATCTATATTACAGTGACATTTATACTGAGATCTGGATACGAAGAGGAGTCTAGTCATATACACATTTAAGTCTGACAATACAGGGCAAAAGGTACAGAGAGCAGAAGGCCCCAAAACTGGATGGAGCTACTGCTTTGGAAATGCATAGACCAAGTTATTGGATCATTCAAGATGGAGGAATGGTAAATGATAAAGTTAGGAGTAAGCAAAGAGGGAGTCCACTGTTCTTTGTAGGCTGTGGTAAGAAATTTGAGTTTAGTACAAGGGTAATGGCATTTTGGTGAATGTGACATATTCCAATTCCTCACACCATGAAATGGGCTCGTAGAAGATGCAGACTATGCCAGTACCTTGACATGGATGACATGGATTTTCCAATTTCCCAACCTACAGACCTTTAGTGGGAAAATATGCTCTCTCTCTCTCTCTCTCTCTCTCTCTCTCTCTCTCTCTCTCAGATAGGTTAGGTTCTGTTTCTAATAGAAATGATTTCAAAAACAGAAAACTTGCTATGTTTAATAATATGTCCTTCTCTGGTAGTTAAAATGAGAAAAGTCCCTCATAAGCTCATTTATTTGAACATTTGGTCCCTTGTTTCTGGAACCTTTCCGAGGTGGAACGTCACTGGAGGACAGATGGCATTGGGGTAGACTTTGAGGGTAGATGGCCTCACCACACTTCTGGTTGTTGCTCTGACTGCTTCCTGTGTGCAGATAAGATGTAAGCTTTCAGCTTCTTCCTCCTGTGGCCACACCCACTGGCTATAATGCCTCCTCTACCATTGTGGGCTCTCCCTCTGGAAACACAGGCCAAAACTAATTCTTTAATCTCCAAGTTCTCTTTGGTCATGGCATATCACAGCAAATATATACATCACTTGTATAAAAATATTTGAGGGGTTGGGGATTTAGCTCAGTGGTAGAGCGCTTGCCTAGCAAGCACAAGGCCCTGGGTTCGGTCCTCAGCTCCAATAAATAAATAAATAAAAATTTAAAAAAAATATTTGATAGACTATCAAGGACATAAATTTTTTTGAAACATTCCAAACCTCTTTGTATATTAACGATAAACATGCATTCTGTAACTTTTTAAAGGCTTATTTAATCATTTTTTAAAAATTTCCCTTTTTTTACACTAGCCCTTAATGTTCATTTTGCTCATTTATCCTCTTATGAATAATTTGCCTGTCAAAATCCCCATGTGAATTCTTTGGCAGTTAAGGATGAAAACAAATTACTTAAGCAAAATCGTATTTTACCTATAAATTACCTCCAACCGTAGAAATGTGATGTCAAAACCAAGACTGTACATTTAAGCTTAAAGATTTTAGACAGAAATCCCTCATAATTCTTCTAAGTAGGTTTCTAATAAGTCACATGGAAGTATTTGTTTTGACAGGTAATTTTCTATTCACATTTAAAATATACTCCATTCTCACCTTTTCCTTTCAAATGGTAGGAAATGAGTTACAGGTGAAATTTGCCTAATATTTTTCTTTTGATCAGACTGGAAGGTTCATTTTTAAATAGAATAACCAACTTAATCTAACTCTTCCAAGATTGTGCTCATGTCTATAGAATCAATAAATCAATGATTTTCAATAACTACATTTTAATGGAACTCCCTTTATATTTACTTAAACAAAACATATACTGAGTATCATCAAAATAAGAGAGTGAAAAAAATCAAGAGCTATTAAGTAGCTATCTGTACCAGATATTTTATCTGGTTCTTCATTTTTTTGATCTAATAATGTATGGGATTGTTGCTATACCTCATGGATAGGAGACTACATGCAAACCAATATGGGGCTATCTAAGTTGACTGACTGCCTGTCTTCTTGAAATGTGTCCCATGGAGTCCTACCCTTTCACAGAGCTTAGAGAAAGGCATCTGAAGTCACTGCTACATGAGGTTAGTTTTATGGTTTAGAACTTACCCCAAAGGTCAACGTGCTAACAGCTTTTCTCAGGTTTGCACTGATATCAGAAGGTGATGTATCTTTGAGATGGAGTTGCCTAACAGAAGGACGTTATAAAATTGGTGATGAGCCCTTGAAGAAAGTAGCAGCATCCTGCCCCTCTTCTTATTAACTCTGCTTCTGGCCAGCTAAGAAGTGAACTAGATTCTTCCACTGCCTGTTTCCTCCATAATATACTCTGTTGCCACAGACCCAGAGCATGTGGCCATGGCCTGTATCTATGAGCCAAAATAGATTTTCCCCTTTGTCAGTTTATATAACCAAGCATTATGTCATAGTGAGAAAAGGTGAAGTGAGAAACAGTGAATGTGGCAAAATCTTTTCCACCTTGGTTCTTCCCTTAGCTTCATCTCTTTTCCTGTAATACTAATTTGTGGCTTTGTGGGGATCACTCTGTTTACAAGGATATATAATCTATATTGCATATAATCTATAGTGCTGTATTTAATTTTTTATTAATCACTAGCACAATATCAAATTATCCTCTTTGTTTTTGTTTATATTCTACCTATCTCCTGCCCATCTCGTCATCACCACAAACTTAAGTGGCAAGCAGTGAACTCCATGGGAAACAGACTTTATCTGTCTTATTCTACACTATTTCATCAGCACCAAAAAACACAAGTGGCAAGTAGAGTCTGCTCAGGGAATGAATGAGTAGTTACTGATTCCTTACAATTCAGTACTACATAGTGTATGATATGCATTCCTATTAAGGCTCCTGAAAAATGCTACAATAAATGGATCTCTTAATGGTTCACCAGAGAAAACAGACAACTTTATCTACGAAGGCAAATTCCTTACTTAAAATGAAGTTCCAAGAAGAGTGGATCTTTTTTTTAAATTTTATAATTAATTTAATTTTACATATCTGCCATGGATTCCCCTGTCCTCCCTCCTCCCTCCCCCTCCCCCCGCCCTACCCCCAATCCACCCCCATTCCCATCTCCTCCAGGACAAGGACTCCCCTGGGGATTCAGCTCAGCCTGGTAGATTATCTATTAAATAGGCCCTTCAATAGACTTCTTAGCAAATTACCCTTTCAACTAGAAGTGAAGCCTAGTGTCTAGAAGATTCCAAATTCACTCTTCTTAATAGGTTCTAGAATGTTAGTCATGCATTGATTACCAGAAGATATCAGCATTTGAAAAGCAAAGTAATAAACAGACCTGGTCAGCTCTCTTCTAAAGACCCTTGGAGAATAATCTCAACCTGGGCCATTTGCTGCTTTTATGAGAAAAGAGGGTTGGGAAATAACCAGACACTAATGAAAAAGTTGTGTGTGGAACAGGAGGAATATCATTTTCTTTAAGTGTAATTTAGACTAGGGGAAAGTACTTAATAACTATCATAATGCTTCCTCTAAGTTGTGCTTTAAAAATATTCTAAATGACCAGCTTATGGTCTATAATTAAACCCATGAGCAGCTATGTGGTGGGGTTTCTGTGGTCTTTATGATTTTTGAAAGAGAATGGATTATATAGAAAATATTGAAGATCATTATATATTTATCCAAAGAAAATGGATTGGGTAATAACAATCACAATATTTTTAAGGTATATTTATTCATCTACTAACTCATTTGATAACTATAATCCAAAATATTCCTAACAGTACTACTTTTTGATCTTTAAAGTTTAAAATTTGAAAAATTTACTTTTTTGACAACTCCTTGCTTTATTCACATATTCCACAAATATTTGTTGTACATCACTTCAAGTGTAAGTAATTTTGAAGTAAATAAAATAGGACTTTTATATACAATCACACAATGATTTCATGATTGTTGAAAATGCTTCAAACAAATAAATATTGGTAATGACATTATGTTGGTGGTCACTATGGTTAAAGCATGGAATGCTCCATTATGTGTTTGAAGACTTGCTGCCAGATAGTAGTGCTGTTTGGGGAAGTCATGAAATCATAGAGACCATGACCTAGCTAGAAGTGAATCTCTTTGAAGGTATATGGTGATATTTTATTTGTGTTGAAATGTGATTTTATTTGTATGTTAATAAATAAAGTTGCCTGGAGATCAGAGGTCAAAGCAAGCCATAAGCAGAGTCAGGCAGTGGTAGCACACGCCCTTAATCCGATCACATGGCAGGCAGAGTCTAAGTCTGGTCAAGGACACAGCCAAGCATGGTAACAGGAGCCTTTAATCCTAGTACCAACCATAGAAACTTGGAGGTCTGTATAGACAGGCAGTGATGAGGAAGTCATGTGGTTGGGTTTAGAGCCAATGAGAAGGCAGAACAGAAAGGCAATGAAAAGACAAATCAGACAGGAAGAAGGTCTCTCTCAGGGGAAGCTGCTGCTGGTGGTAAGCTAAAGCTAGGTGGCTCTTTCTCTGATCTCTTTGGCTTTAACTCTGTATGTTTCTCTGTGTTTCTTATTTCATAAGACTGTTCAGAATTTCATCTACAAAGGTGATATTTCCTTCTGGTTCCAGACCACTTGGCTTCCTTGGTGGCTACTATGTGAACAAGACAGATTGACAGCTCCTGCTGCCTTGCCTCACAGCACTACCATCTCTGTCCTTTCCCCCATATGATGGCTGTACCTTCTGAAACTGTGCACTAAAATAAGACTTTTTCACTTATGCTATTTCTCTGGCATTTTGTCACAATGACAAGAAAATTTATTATTTTTCTTGTAGTATAGTAAATTAATATACAAGTATTCTCCATTTTTGCAAGTTAAACATTCTCAGAAAAGTGATATGTTACCAGCACTTTGAGGAATTAAGAAGTGAGATGATGCTGTAGATAGATGAGAAAGCAAGTATAGACATCTTCACAAAGAATAATGTAACACGAATTTCATGGTGGGATAACTCAGGCAAGCGAGTATGGCTGGACTGGAAAAGCATGGGAAAGTTTGGAGGAATAGCCACTGCAGAATAATCAAGATGAGCTAAGGTGTGAGCATCACTGCACACTTTTCTCTGGATCAAAACCACAATAATGAATGCTCTTTAGTGCCCTTACTCTGTGCTGAGTGGAGTGTTAAGTGTGTCATATTTTAAACTTCACAACATAACTAGCAAGTAGATCCTAGCTCCATCTGCATTTTACAGCTGAACAGACAGAAGAGCAGATCTGGTTCATTTTTTTTCCACTTCTCTCTCTCCTACCCTGCCTCTAAGTCTTGGAAAATCTATAAACACTTCAACCAGAAAATGAAGATACCCATCTTCTCAACTGCTTGCCTGCCCTGGTGCCAAAGTCCCTGTGTGCACATTTCTGATGTTCAAAGTATAACAAGAAATCCGTAGAGAGCAGTAGAAGATGCTAGATACCTCACACACAAGAATCCACACATTATTCTGTTGTCAATACTTAAAGAAGTGATACAGATACCAAGATTAAAAAGACAGGGTGGAAATGTAAAGTTTATATATAAAGACACTGTGGCAAAGAAACCTCAATGAAGGGGGTATTTTAACAAGAATTATGCATAGGGGAAGACATGAGGAAGATGAGTCATAGGTTGTGATGTAATGATATAAATCTACAGTTCCATAGAGCCCAACTTTCCTGACTGTTATACATTCACAGGAGCCTCACAATGACTCAGTGACATATTCAGGGCAGGCATTATTCTTATCTGATCTGTAAAGGAGATGAACCACCCTGGCCAAGTATACACCAGAGATAAAGCCTGATTTTAAATATTAGCTTCTTGACTCTGTGTCTCCTATTATGTAATATCTAAACAAGAATAAAACATAGAGAATAAACTGTAGAAACAGCAGTGTTATAGGTGAGAAATATCTCAAAAATATTTGCAGAATTTGTCCATAAACTACAAAGTAAAGACATGATATAATATTTATATCTCCAATGTTATAATGTTTATTTCTCTTCTAGTGATATGTGCCTAGGGTATCTTTCTCAGAAACTGCTGCTGACTCCTAACTTAACTCCCTCTCTTAAGAATGTAACCTGCTTTGTTATTTTCCCCAGACTTGTGTAAGGATTCAGATAATTATTAAGAATTGGGTAATATTTTGAACATGTTAAAGCCAAGTAAATGGATTGAGTTGTTAAATCCAACTACTTGTACTTGTTAGTGTTTTTATTTTCTACTGTATAAATGTAATTGAGAAAACTGAGAAGCACTGTATGGTTCCTGAAATTTTTACATTTTTTGCAACGTGACTATCATTTTTTAAAGGAAAGTGCTGTCGGTCTTGAGCTGTGATTGTGAAGTGTGAAGCATGGATCAAATGTGAGCAAAAGACAAGAGGTTGGCTGCTACTGGCTTAGCCAGTATCAGTGTTAGGAAATTAGTGAGGGGTGGTGCGAGGGAGAGAGAGAGTTAGAAAATTATTTTATCTCTTGGTGTCTGGCATAGAGTTCCCAAGGTGACACATCCACTATCGAGTTGACAAACCACAGTTTTGGTCACAAATTCTGAGATCCCAGGGTTATGACCCCTATGAATAAAACAGAGGTTATTCATCATCCACTTAGACTTATAGCTCCTTTTAGCCCACCTTCTTTTTCCTTCATTAGTTCTAGGCTTAAAGCCAACATAAAATTTATTTCCCTATGTGCCCTCTCCTTTCTAGACTGTCGTAGTGTTATATATGGTCAGGAAAACTAATGCCTATACAAATGCTACATTCCACTTAAACTCTTATTCATCCAGAATAAAGGATGATAAAGGTATCTGATGGCCTCAGCCCACATTTCAGGGGAAATTATGACAACTTACCGGCAATAATGCCAACTATTCTCAGGTAATTATTTAGTGTCATTTTACTTTCCAACTGTTTTAACTCATTACTTCTCAGAAGAGTTTGCAATATTGCCTTGAGCATTTCCAGAACTCTTTGCCCTAATCTGTGGTATTTCAATGCAGCAGAAACAAAGAGGAAGAAATTTCAAGAGCAAATAAGGGTGTGAAATAATTTGCAGATACTGTCTCCCTCTTAGAAATGGGTAATCCTTATTAGCATTTATGATAGTTTTGTGTTTTAATTAATGCAGCAGAACATGTTTGTAGTATTCTCTTCATGCACCCAGTGTGTAGAACTCAAAACTCGTCAGCCTAATCAAGACACAAGAGTGCAAGACATTGAATGCCACAGCGATGAACAATTGTTAGCTACAATCCTCTGAAGTAGCCCTGAGTCTTTTCCATTGCATGGAAAAAGATGGAGAAAGAGAGGGTCAAAGGACCTGGATTCTTAGTCAGAGAGGTGCGAAATTATCAAGATGGGATTTTGCACATGAGACCTTTCTTCTAGAGCCTCCTCTCCTAACCCCTATGCCTAAAAAGAAGTCCTACCTCTATCCCAAAACCATAGCAACTGCAGATGTATTATTCTCTATTCTGTAATCTCATAGAAGTGGAATCATATAAAACTGTATATTATGTAGTCTTCAGTGGCTGGCTTTTCCATCCTATATAAAGACTGAGGTTCACCAAGTTCTATACATTGGTAGTCTGTTCCTTTTATTCCTCCGTGTGCCACATTCTGCTTTTTTTTAAACATAGAAGGACAATTACATTTACAATTTGAAGATCAGAGCAAAGCTTCAATAAAAATCCATATAGAAACTATATGTGGATGAAAGTTCTCATTAGTCTGGACTAAATCTATGGCAATTGAATTGCTGGGTGATAAAGTAAATGTATGCTTAATGTGACTTACTTTATAAAATACCTTTGGGGACTGGAGAGATGACTCAGCAGTTAAAAGAACTTGCTGTTTCTCCATTGGAACCAGGCTTGATTTCCAACACCCATGTGGCACCTCACAGCTATCTGTAACTCCAGCCCCAGGGAATCTCATGCTCTCTTCTGGCTTCTGTGGGTACCAGACACAAACAAAGTGCCTAGACACACATGCAGGCAAAACACCCATACACACATAATTGAAAAGCAAATAAAAATAGCTACCAGACTGCTTTTTTTTTTCTTACAGTGCTATCATGTCACATTCCCACCGGTAAGTCATGAATGTAGTGATCCATCATATTAGGGCTAAGTCTTTGTATCATCTGTACTTTTATTTTATTTTAGGTCCAATGTGGACCTAAATACGTATTGGATTTCCATCATTTTCACTTCCTGAGTTTTCATCTTCTGGTACTAAGTGTCTTCCCATAGGCTTGTTTGCCATTCATAAATCCTCCTTTGGTAAGTGCTCATTTAAATTAAATTAAATTAAATTGCTTATTTAAAAATTAAAGTTGTTTTCTTCCTTCTGCACTTTGAGTATTCTTGATGAATTATGAGCATAAATCTTTTGTTGGGTATATAAATTCCAATTACATTCTGCCACATGAGCATCTCTTTATCCTCTATTTTGGAAAACAAAATTTTTAACTTCTAGGAAGTCCAAAAAATTAATATTTCATGTTATGGAATGTGATTGTGGCATCACACTTATAAAAATGTATTACATTTATTATCATTGTGCATGCATGCATGTGCATGCCATACATGTATATAGAGATCAGAGGACAATCTGGGGAGTCGGCTCTTTCCTTCCACCCTGTGGGTCCGAGGATAAAATTCATGTCATCATGCTTGGTGACAAGTTCCTTTAGCCAGAGTGGTCTCTTGGTCCCTGTGTATGAACTTCCAATATCTATGAAGATTTTCTCCAGTATGTTCTGGAAAATTTTTATAATTTATTCTTAGACAATTGTTATATCTAATTAGACATAATAACTCTGAAATCAATGTTTTTTAGGACATGAAGAAGGTGCTATACAGTCAAGCAATTGAAAGAAGCAGGTGTCTCCACTGCAGCTCAGTCCTTCTGTGTATGTCCTTGAAGATTTTTCCTCCTTTAGTTCTGATGATTTCTATAAATGGAATTATAGTTTAAATTTCATTTTTGTCTACTTTGAACTTTGTGATTAGGGCCATCCACAGATAGGATCACCATATCTTCATGTGAATTCAGTGTTCTATTTTTTTTTTTTTTTGGTTTTGTTTTTGGTTTTTCGAGACAGGGTTTCTCTGTGTAGCTTTGTGCCTTTCCTGGAGCTCACTTGGTAACCCAGGCTGGCCTCGAACTCACAGAGATTCGCCTGGCTCTGCCTCCCGAGTGCTGGGATTAAAGGCGTGCGCCACCAACGCCCCGGCGCTCCGGTGTTCTATCCTTAAATATTATTTCCCTTAATCTCCCCTTAATTTTCCTTAAGGCCTAATTTGGGTGGCACTGATATCACTACTACAGCATTCTTTCTATGTGTCCTTATTCCTGTTTTATGTTTCTATGGCTCCACCAGCTTGCTTGAAATAAGTTCATTGAGCCATTAAGTTTCTATCCCTTCCAAAATGTCTTTCAGTTCTTAAATACAAGCCATATGCATTAATACATGTACTGATATTGATCAATTTAAATCTGTCATTTTATTATTTTACTTTTCCTTCTTTTTTAGAGCTTATTTGTGATATAGG